>JAREIS010000748.1:0-88386 GCA_030060385.1 Muscicapa striata striata | reverse complement strand
GGGACTGAACTGGGATTGAACTGGGATTGAACTGGGATTGAACTGGGATTATCCCTGTGACAGCAACCTGCCCTGGGTGTGCGAGGGACTGCCCTGATGGACCCCAAAATTCACCCCAAAATCACAATAAATGTGTGTGTGCACTGGGACTGAACTGGGATTGAACTGGGATAGAACTGGGATTGAACTGGGATTATCCCCGTGACAGCAACCTGCCCTGGGTGTGCGAGGGACTGCCCTGAGTGACCCCAAAATATCCAAAATTCACCCCAAAATTCATCCCAAAATAGTCAAAATTGGGGAAAAATCACAATAAATGTGTGTGTGCACTGGGATTGAACTGGGATTGAACTGGGATTGAACTGGGATTATCCCTGTGACAGCAACCTGCCCTGGGTGTGCGAGGGGCTGCCCTGAGGAACCCCAAAATATCGGGAATTCACCCCAAAATGCACCCCAAAGTCACAATAAATGTGTGTGTGCACTGGGACTGAACTGGGATTGAACTGGGATTGAACTGGGATCGAACTGGGATTATCCCTGTCGGACTGCCCTGCCCTGGGTGTGTGAGGGACTGCCCTGAGGAACCCCAAAATAACCCAAATTCACCCCAAAATCACAATAAATGTGTGTGTGCACTGGGATTGAACTGGAATAGAACTGGGATTGAACTGGGATTGAACTGGGATCAAACTGGGATTGAACTGGGATTGAACTGGGATTATCCCTGTGGGATTGCCCTGCCCTGGGTGTGCGAGGGACTGCCCTGATGGACCCCAAAATATCCAAAATTCAGCCCAAAATTCATCCCAAAATCACAATAAATGTGTGTGTGCACTGGGATTGAACTGGGATTGAACTGGGACTGAACTGGGATAGAACTGGGATTGAACTGGAATTATCCCTGTGGGACTGCCCTGCCCTGGGTGTGCGAGGGACTGCCCTGAGGAACCCCAAAATATCCAAAATTCACCCCAAAATCACAATAAATGTGTGTGTGCACTGGGATAGAACTGGGATTGAACTGGGATAGAACTGGGATTATCCCTGTGGGACTGCCCTGCCCTGGGTGTGCGAGGGACTGCCCTGAGGGACCCCAAAATATCCAAAATTCACCCCAAAATCACAATAAATGTGTGTGTGCACTGGGATAGAACTGGGATTGAACTGGGATAGAACTGGGATTATCCCTGTGACAGCAACCTGCCCTGGGTGTGCGAGGGACTGCCCTGAGGAACCCCAAAATATCCAAAATTCACCCCAAAATCACAATAAATGTGTGTGTGCACTGGGATAGAACTGGGATAGAACTGGGATTGAACTGGGATTGAACTGGGATTATCCCTGTGGGACTGCCCTGCCCTGGGTGTGCGAGGGACTGCCCTGAGGAACCCCAAAATATCCAAAATTCACCCCAAAATCACAATAAATGTGTGTGTGCACTGGGACTGAACTGGGATAGAACTGGGATAGAACTGGGATTGAACTGGGATCGAACTGGGATTGAACTGGGATCGAACTGGGATTGAACTGGGAATTCCCCAATCCCGGAATTCCCCCAATCCCGAAATTCCCCAATCCCGGAATTCCCAAATCCCGGAATTCCCCAATCCCGGAATTCCCCATTCCCCGCCCCCACCCTGGCTCCATTCCCAGTGTCCGGCCTTGACCCCCGGCCCCGGCCGGACACGGGCGGCGCTTCCCCGGAATTCCGGGAATTGGGGCCCGTTCCCGTCAAATTCCCATAAAATTCCCATAAAATAATTCCCATGAAATCCCGTAAAATTCCCATAAAATTCCCGTAAAATCCCCATAAAATTCCCGTAAAATTCCCATAAAATACCCATAAAATACCCATAAAATTCCCATAAAATTCCCATAAAATTCCCGTAAAATTCCCATAAAATTCCCGTAAAATTCCCATAAAATTCCCATAAAATTCCCATAAAATCCCCATAAAATTCCCGTAAAATTCCCCTAAAATTCCCCTAAAATTCCCGTAAAATTCCCATAAAATCCCCATAAAATTCCCATAAAATTCCATAAAATTCCCATAAAATTCCCATAAAATTCCCATAAAATCCCCATAAAATTCCCATAAAATTCCCATAAAATTCCCATAAAATTCCCATAAAATTCCCATAAAATTCCCATAAAATTCCCAAAATAAAATTCCCATAAAAAATCCCCATAAAATTCCCATAAATTCCATAAAATTCCCATAAAATTCCCATAAAATCCCAGTAAAATTCCCATAAAATTCCCGTAAAATTCCCATAAAATCCCCGTAAAATTCCCATAAAATTCCCGTAAAATTCCCATAAAATTCCCATAAATTCCCCCCCTGGAGCTCATCATCCTCATCCTCATCCTGGTTTATTGTCCCATAAGTTATGGGGATCGGGGTTGGGACATTTGGGGACATTTGGGGACATTGGGGACACAGCGAGTGTCGCGTCAGCAATAATCGGAAAAATCCTCGTCCACGTAATTGGCGGGAAACCAACCGACCTGGGGACAGGGACAGCGGGTGAGGGGACAGGGACAGGGACAGGGACAGGGACAGCGGGGTGAGGGGACAGGGACAGCGGGGGACAGGGGACAGGGACAGGGGGAGAGGGACAGGGACAGCAGAGAGGGTACAGGGGACATCAAAGAGGGGACAAGGACAGCAGAAAGGGGACAGGGGACTCGGGAGAGGGACAGGGGACAGGGGACAGCAGGGAGGGGACAGGGGACAGGGACAGGGGACACGCGAGAGGGACAGGGGACAGCAGGGAGGGGACAGGGACAGCAGAGAGGGGACAGAGGGGACATGGGGACATGGGGAGACATGGGGAGAGGGACAGTGGGCAGGGGACAGGGGGACACCAGAGAGAGGACAGGGGGACAGGGATAGGGGACATCAGAGAGGGGACAGCAGGGACAGGGGGTGAGGGGACATGGAGGCATGGGACAGGGGACAGCAGAGAGGGGACAGAGGGGACAGGGGGACATGATGTCACGATCCGCGTGACACGAGAGGCTCAGACGGACTCTCACACATGGGGACAGCAGAGAGGGGACATCAGAGAGGGGACAAGGACAGGGGGACATGGGGGGACACGGGAGAGGGGACAGCGGGGTCAGGGGACACCGGGGGACACTGGAGTGGGGACGGTGGCTTGGGGGTGACCCCACTGTCCCCCGTGTCCCCAGAGTGGGGGCAGGCCCCTGGGTGTCCCCGCTGTCCCCCTGTTCCCCTGTCCCCGCTGTCCCCGTGTCCCCGTGCCCCCCTGTCCCCGTGTCCCCCCGTGTCCCCTGTCCCCGCTGTCCCCGTGTCCCCCTGTCCCCACTGTCCCCATGTCCCCGCTGTCCCCGTGTCCCCCTGTCCCCCCGTGTTCCGGTGTCCCTCTGTCCCCATATCCCCGTGTCCCCGCTGTCCCCCAGTGTCCCCGTGTCCCGCTGTCCCCATATCCCCGTGTCCCCGTGTCCGTGTCCCAGTGTCCCCAGTGTCCCCGCTGTCCCCGCTGTCCCCGTGTCCCCGTGTCCGTGTCCCAGTGTCCCCGCTGTCCCCAGTGTCCCCAGTGTCCCCGCTGTCCCCACTGTCCCCACTGTCCCCGCTGTCCCCGTGTCCCCAGTGTCCCTGTGTCCCCGTGTCCCCATGTCCCCGCTGTCCCCGTGTCCCCGTACCCGCCCGTAGATCTCTCCCTTCCACCAGCCGGGCTGGCCGCGCTTGCTGAGCACGCGCACGATGTCCCCGTGTCCCCGCCGTGTCCCCACTGTCCCCGCTGTCACCAGTGTCCCCGCTGTTCCCACTGTCCCCACTGTCCCCGCTGTCCCCGTACCCGCCCGTAGATCTCTCCCTTCCACCAGCCGGGCTGGCCGCGCTTGCTGAGCACGCGCACGATGTCCCCGTGTCCCCGCCGTGTCCCCGGTGTCCCCGTGTCCCCAGTGTCCCCCAGTGTCCCCGCTGTCCCCGCTGTACCCGCCCGTAGATCTCTCCCTTCCACCAGCCGGGCTGGCCGCGCTTGCTGAGCACGCGCACGATGTCCCCGTGTCCCCGCTGTGTCCCCACTGTCCCCACTGTCCCCCAGTGTCCCCCAGTGTCCCCGCTGTCCCCAGTGTCCCCGCTGTCCCCGTGTCCCCGCTGTACCCGCCCGTAGATCTCTCCCTTCCACCAGCCGGGCTGGCCGCGCTTGCTGAGCACGCGCACGATGTCCCAGTGTCCCCGCCGTGTCCCCAGTGTCCCCCACTGTCCCCAGTGTCCCCGTGCCCCCGTGTCCCCGTGTCCCCGTGTCCCCGCTGTACCCGCCCGTAGATCTCTCCCTTCCACCAGCCGGGCTGGCCGCGCTTGCTGAGCACGCGCACGATGTCGCCTTCCCGCAGCGACAGCTCCGTGCGGTCCCGCGCGCTGAAATCGTACCGGGCCTTGGCCGAGCCGAAGCTGCGGGTGGCACCTGGGGGGGACACGGGGGGACACGGATGGCCCCGAATCCCACCCCGAATCCACCCCAAATCCCAAAATCCGACCCCAAATCCCCAAATCCGACCCCAAATCCACAAATCTGACCCCAAATCCACAAATCCACCCCAAATCCGACCCCAAATCCACAAATCCGACCCCAAATCTGACTCCAAATCCCACCCCAAATCCGGCCCCAAATCCCCACATCCGACCCCAAATCTGACCCCAAATCCAACCCCAAACTGAATCCCAAATCCAATCCCAAATCTGACTCCAAATCCAATCCCAAACAGACCCGAAGCTGCGGGTGGCACCTGGGGACATGGGGGAAAGGGATGGCCCCGAATCCCCAAATCCCCAAATCTGACCCCAAATCCAGCCCCAAATCCAGAAATCTGACCCCAAATCCAACCCCAAATCCCCAAATCCCCAAATCCCCAAATCTGACCCCAGATCCAATCCCAAATCCAATCCCAAATCTGATCCCAAATCCAATCCCAAATCCCCAAATCCAACCCCAAATCCAATCACAAATTTAACCCCAAATCCAACCCCAGATCCCCTCTCAGGCCCCCCACAACCCCCAAAGTGACCCCAAAATCCTTCCCATGGCCCCCTCCTTCCTGTGGCCCCCATAACCCCCAAAGTAACCCAGCAAAACTCCTTCCCATGGCCCCCCACAACCCCCAAAGTGATCCCAAAATCCTTCCCATGGCCCCCCATAACCCCCCAAAATCCTTCCCATGGCCCCCCATAACCCCCCAAAATCCTTCCCGTGGCCCCCCATAACCCCCCACCCCAAATCCATCCCATGGCCCCCATAACCCCAAAACCCCCAAAATCCTTCCCCCCAAATCCTTCCCCCCCCATAACACCCAAAATCCTTCCCGTGGCCCCCATAACCCCAGCACCTCAAATCCTTCCCATGGCCCCCATAACCCCCAGCACCCCAAAATCCTTCCCATGGCCCCCCCATAACCCCCAGCACCCCAAAATCCTTCCCATGGCCCCATAACCCAAAATCCTTCCCATGGCCCCCCATAACCCCCAAAACCCCAAAATCCTTCCCATGGCCCCCCATAACCCCCAGCACCCCAAAATCCTTCCCGTGGCCCCCCATAACCCCCAGCACCCCAAAATCCTTCCCATGGCCCCCCATAACCCCCCAAAATCCTTCCCATGGCCCCCCAGAGTGACCCCAAATTGGGGTCCCCCCCCTCACCGGGCTCTCGGGGTGCCTCGCGGGTTTCGGGGTCCCCGAAGGGCAGGGCCAGGGTCGTGTCCAGCGCCTTGAAGCAATCCCGGAGCGAGTGGCGCTGGTAGAACTGCACCAGCTCCTGCCGGCACCCCGAAATCATCAGCGGGGGGGGAGGGACCCCGAAATCATCAACGGCACCCCGAAATCATCAGCGGGGGTGAGGGGACCCCGAAATCATCAACGGCACCCCGAAATCATCAGCGGGGGGAAAAGGGACCCCAAAAACACCCCCGGGACCCCAAAATCATCAACGGGGGAGAAAGGGACCCCAAAATCATCAGCGGGGGAAAAGGGACCCCAAAAACATCAACGGGGGGAAAAGGGACCCAAAACATCCTGACCCTAAAATCATCAACGGGGAAAAAGTGGACCCAAAATCATCAACGGCACCTCAAAATCATCAACGGGGGGGCAGGGACCCCAAAAACACCCCCGGGACCCCAAAATCATCAACGGGGGGAGGCAGGGACCCCAAAAACATCAACCGGGGGTGAGGGACCCCAAAAACACCCCCGGCACCCCGAAATCATCAGCGGGGGGTGAGGGACCCCAAATTCATCAACGCGGGGGCAGGGACCCCAAAAACATCAACGGCACCCCGAAATCATCAGCGGGGGGTGAGGGACCCCAAAAACACCCCCGGGACCCCAAAATCGTCAACGGGGGAGAAAAGGACCCCAAAATCATCAACGGGGGGAAAAGGGACCCCAAAATCATCAACGGGGGGAAAAGGGACCCCAAAAACACCCCCGGCACCTCAAATTCATCAACGGGGGGGCAGGGACCCCAAAAACACCTCCGGGACCCCAAAATCATCAACGGGGGGAAAAGGGACCCCAAAAACACCCCCGGGACCCCAAAATCATCAACGGGGGGAAAAGGGACCCCAAAAACACCCCCGGCACCTCAAATTCATCAACGGGGGGGCAGGGACCCCAAAAACACCCCCAGGACCCCAAAATCATCAATGGGGGGAAAAGGGACCCCAAAAACATCAACGGGACCCCAAAATCATCAACGGGGGAAAAAGGGACCCCAAAATCATCAACGGCACCCCAAAATCATCAACGGGGGGTGAGGGACCCCAAAAACACCCCCGGGACCCCAAAATCATCAACGGGACCCCAAAATCATCAACGGGGGGGCAGGGACCCCAAAAACACCCCCGGGACCCCGAAATCATCAACGGGGGGGCAGGGACCCCAAAATCATCAACGGGGGGCAGGGACCCCAAAAACCCATGGCGGGGTGAGTGACCCCAAAAAACCCCTGAGGAGAATCGGGACCCCAGAAAATCCCTGGGGGAAATCAGGGACCCCAAAAACCCTCCCGGGAAGATTTGGAGGGTCCTGGGGGGCCCCCAAGAAAATTTTGGGGTTCCTGGGAGTTATGGGGTGACCCCAAGGACGAATTTTGGGGTTCCTGGGGGGTTTGGGGGTTGTTTGAGGAAGGATTTGGGGGTTCCTGGGAGGTTTGGGGATATTTGGGGAAGATTTTGGGGTTCCTGGGGGGGGTGGGGAAGGATTTTGGGGTTCAGGAGTGTCGCCCCGGGATTTTGGGGTGCCCCCCTGCGGGTTTTTGGGGTGCGGGTCTCACCACGAGCCCCCTGAACGCTTTTTTCTCGGTGACCCAGAAGAGCCCCTCGCTGGCGGCCACCTTGATGTGCTTCACCTGCCCGCGGAACCTGCGGGGGCGCCCCAAAATCACCCCAAAACCACCGCGGGGGCACCCCAAAATCACCCCGGAGTCACCCCGGAGTCACCCCAAAGTCACCCCAGAGTCACCCCAAAATCACCCCAGAGTCACCCCAGAGTCACCCCAAAATCACCCCAGAGTCACCCCAAAACCACCCCAAAATCACTGCGGGGTCACCCCAAAATCACCCCAAAACCACCGCGGGGGCACCCCAAAATCACCCCGGAGTCACCCCAGAGTCACCCCAGAGTCACCCCAAAGTCACCCCAAAATCACCCCAAAATCACCCCAGAGTCACCCCGGAGTCACCCCCGGAGTCACCCAAACCACCCCAAAATCACCCCAAAATCACCCCAGAGTCACCCCAAAATCACCCCAAAATCACTGCGGGGGCACCCCAAAATCACCCCAAAATTGCCCCAGAGTCACCCCAAAGTCACCGCGGAGTCACCCCCGAAGTCACTCCAAAATCACCCCCCGGGAGTCACCCCAAAATCACCCCAAAATCACCCCCGAGTCACCCCACAATCACTTGGAGTCACCCCAAAACCCCCGCGGGGTCACCCCGGAGTCACCCCCGAGTCACCCCAAAATCACCTGGAGTGACCCCAAAGTCACCGCGGGGTCACCCTCGGAGTCACCCCCGAGTCACCCCAAAATCCCCCCACCCTCCCCCTTCCCTCTCCCTCTCCCTTCCCGCAGTGTCCCCAAAAATACCCCAAAAGTGACCCGTGACCCCAAAAGTGTCCCCGCAGCGTCCCCAGTGTGCCCAATGTCCCCCCAGTGTCCCCCCAATGTCCCCACTGTCCCTAAGATCCCCAACACCCCCAGTGTCCCCAATGTCCCCAATACCCTCAATGTCCCCAATGTTCCCGCTATCCCAGCGTCCCTGTGCTGTCCCCGCTGTCCCTGTGCTGTCCCCGCTGTCCCCAATCTCCCCAATGTCCCCAATGTCCCCGTGTCGCTCAATTGACGCTGATGGCGAAGTCCCCAGTGTCCCCATTGTCCCCATTGTCCCCAATGTCCCCTCTGTCCCCATTGTCCCCAATATCCCCATTGTCCCCGCTGTCCCCAATGTCCCCAATGTCCCCAATGTCCCAATGTCCTCAATGTCCTCATCTCCCACTGTCCTCTGTCTCGTGCTGCCACTTCTGACGCTGATGGCGAAGTCCCCACTGTCCCCATTGTCCCCATTGTCCTCACTGTCCCCATTGTCCCCAATGTCCCCTCTGTCCCCATTGTCCCCATTGTCCCCTCTGTCCCCATTGTCCCCATTGTCCCCATTGTCCCCAATGTCCCCTCTGTCCCCATTGTCCCCGCTGTCCCCGCTGTCCCCCATGTCCCCAATGTCCCCATTGTCCCCTCTGTCCTATTGTCCCCAATGTCCCCTCTGTCCCTGTAATGTCCCCGCTGTCCCCGCTGTCCCCAATGTCCCCAATGTCCCAATGTCCCCACTGTCCCCAATGTCCCCAATGTCCCCAGTGTCCCCACTGTCCCCAGTGTCCCCTCTGCTGTCCTGGTGTCTCTCACTTGACGCTGATGGCGAAGTCCCCATTGTTCCCATTGTCCCTATTGTCCCCTCTGTCCCCGCTGTCCCCTGTGCTGTCCCGGTCTCTCACTTGACGCTGATGGCGAAGTCCCCAGTGTCCCCAATGTCCCCAATGTCCCCGCTGTCCCCAATGTCCCCAATGTCCCCTATGCTGTCCCCGCTGTCCCCTGTGCTGTCCCGGTGTCTCACTTGACGCTGATGGCGAAGTCCCCACTATCCCCAGTGTCCCCATTGTCCCCGCTGTCCCCAATGTCCTCAATGTCCCAATGTCCTCAATGTCCCCAATGTCCCCACTGTCCCCTGTGCTGTCCCGGTGTCTCACTTGACGCTGATGGCGAAGTCCCCGGGCTCGCGCAGCCGCTGCCGCACCAGGAAGGCGCCATCGGAGCGGGGGGACAGCGCGTGCTCGGCCTGGGCGCGCTCCAGGGGCCCCCCAAACCTGCGGGGAGGGGACCCCAAAATCTGCACCCGGGGATCCCCCAAAACTGCACCCGGCTACCCCAAAATCTGCACCCGGGTACCCCAAAATCTGCACCGGGACTTAAAATCTGCACTTGGGTACCTAAAATCGCACTCGGGTACCCTAAAATCTGCACCTGGGATCCCCAAAACTGCACCCAGGTACCCCAAAATCTGCACCGCGGGAGGACATCTGCACCCGGGACTCCCCAAACTGCACGGGACCCAAAACTGCACCGGGGACCCCAAATCTGCACCGGGACCCCAAAATCTGCATCGGGACCCCAAAATCTGCACTCGGGACCCCAAATCTGCACGGGACCCCAAAATCTGCACCGGGTACCCCAAAATCTGCACCGGGGCCCCAAAATCTGCACCCGGGGATCCCAAAATCTGCACCCGGGTACCCCAAAACCGCTCCAGGGGCCCCCCAAACCTGCGGGGGGGAGACCCCAAAATCTGCACCCGGGGATCCCAAAATCTGCACCCGGGATCCCCAAAATCTGCACCGGGACCCCAAAATCTGCACCGGGACCCCAAAATCTGCACCGGGACCCCAAACTGCCCAGGGACCCCAAACTGGGACCTCCAAAATCTGCATTCGGGGACCCCAAAATCTGCACCGGGACCCCAAAATCTGCACGACCCCAAATCTGCGATCCGACCCAAAATCGCACGGGTCCCAAAATCCCCACCTGGGATCCCAAAATCACCACTCGGCACCTCAAAAACCCCATTTTGGGGTTCAGGGTGGGAATTCTGGGGTTCAGGGTGAGAATTCTGGGGCTCAGGGTGGGAATTTTGGGGTTCAGGGTGGGAATTTTGGGGCTCAGGGTGGGAATTCTGGGGCTCAGGGTGGGAATTCTGGGGCTCAGGGTGGGAATTTTGGGGCTCAGGGTGGGAATTCTGGGGCTCAGGGTGGGAATTTTGGGGCTCAGGGTGGGAATTCTGGGGTTCAGGGTGGGAATTTTGGGGCTCGGGGTGAAAATTCTGGGGCTCAGGGTGGGAATTTTGGGGCTCAGGGTGGGAATTCTGGGGCTCAGGGTGGGAATTTTGGGGTTCAGGGTGGGAATTCTGGGGTTCAGGGTGGGAATTTTGGGGCTCAGGGTGGGAATTCTGGGGCTCAGGGTGGGAATTCTGGGGCTCAGGGTGGGAATTTTGGGGCTCGGGGTGAAAATTCTGGGGCTCAGGGTGGGAATTTTGGGGCTCAGGGTGGGAATTCTGGGGCCCAGGGTGGGAATTTTGGGGCTCAGGGTGGGAATTTTGGGGCCCAGGGTGGGAATTCTGGGGTTCAGGGTGGGAATTTTGGGGCTCAGGGTGGGAATTTTGGGGTTCAGGGTGGGAATTTTGGGGTCCCACCACTCACCAGGGATAGACAGAAAGATCCGGCAGCGGCACCTGAGGGAAAGGGGGGGGGACCAAAATTAATGGGGGGGGTCCGGCTGAGAGCCCAGAGCCCCCTCCCCAAATTTGGGGGTGTTTTTTGGGGGGGTCCCCCAAACTCACGGCCACGAAGGGTCTGACGGCGCTGCTGGGGAACCAGCCCAGATCCCCACTGGCCACGTTCCGGCCCTGGGGGCGAAATTTGGGGGGTCCAGGGGGGGTCCCCAAACCCCCGAGGGGTGGGAGAGACCCCCAGGGTTCCCCCGAGACCCCCAAAATTGGGGGAGGCCCTCAGGGGCTCCCCCAGGACCCCCAAAATTGGGGGAGGCCCTCAGGGGTTCCCCCAGGACCCCCAAAATTGGGGGAGACCCTCAGGGGTTCCCCAGAGACCCCCAAAATTGGGGGAGACCCTCAGGGGTTCCCCAGAGACCCCCAAAATTGGGGGAGGCCCTCAGGGGTTCCCCGGGACCCCCAAAATTGGGGGAGACCCTCAGGGGTTCCCCCGGGACCCCCATTTCCGGGGTCCCACCCCCATTTCCGGGGTCCCACCCCCATTTCCGGGTCCCACCCCATTTCTGGGGTCCCACCCCCCCATTTCCGGGTCCCACCCCATTTCGGGGCCCATTTCCAGGTCCCACCCCATTTCCGGTCCCACCCCCATTTCTGGGGTCCCATTTCCGGGGTCCCACCCCGATTTCCGGTTCCCACCCCCATTTCCGGGGGTCCCATTTCTGGGGTCCCACCCCCCCATTTCCGGGTCCCACCCCCATTTCCGGGTCCCACTCCCATTTCCGGGGTCCCACCCCCATTTCCGGGTCCCACCCCCATTTCTGGGGTCCCATTTCCGGGGTCCCACCCCCATTTCCAGGGTCTCACCCCCATTTCCGGGGTCCCATTTCAGGTCCCACCCCATTTCTGGGGTCCCATTTCCGGGGTCCCACCCCCATTTCCGGGGGCCCACCCCCATTTCCGGGGTCCCATTTCCGGGGTCCCACCCCCACATTCCCGGGTCCCACCCCCATTTCCGGGGTCCCATTTCCGGGGTCCCACCCCCATTTCCGGGGTCCCACCCCCATTTCCAGGGTCCCACCCCCATTTCCGGGGTCCCACTCCCATTTCCGGGTCCCACCCCCATTTCCGGGTCCCACCCCCATTTCCGGGGTCCCACCCCCATTTCCGGGGTCCCACCCCCCTTTCCGGCCACCTGCCACCAGAGCTCCTCGGCCTCGGCCATTGTCACCTCGATGACGTCACCGGGGCTGAGGCGCAGGGGGGGCCCCAGGACCCCCGGCGGGGGGGGCACCCCACTGTAGGGCTGGGTGCTCTCCATTTTGGGGAGTCCTGGGGGGGGGGAGACCCCGAGTGAGACCCCCAAAAATGGATTGGGGTGGTTAAAAACCACCCCGGGAACCCCAAAATTGGATTGGGGGAGGTCAGAAACCCCCAAAAATGGATTTGGGGGGGTTAAAAACCACCCCGGGAACCCCAAAATTGGATTGGGGGAGGTAAAACCCCCAAAAAATGGATTTGGGGGGCTTAAAAACCACCCCGGGAACCCCAAAATTGGATTGGGGGAGGTGTAAAAAATCCTCCTGGGACCCCCAAAAATGGATTGGGGGAGGTCAAAACCTCCCAAAAATGGATTTGGGGGGGTTAAACCCCTCCGAAAAATGGATTGGGGGATGTCAAAAACCCCCCAAGAAAAGGATTTGGGGGGTTAAAAACCATCCTGGGAACCCCAAGAATTTATTGGGGAGGGTGAAAAATCCCTCTGGGAACCCCAAAAATTGATTGGTGGCGTTAAAAGCCCCCCTGAGACACCCCGAAATTAATTTGGGGTGAAAAATCCCCCTGAGGACCCCAAAAATAGTTTGAGGGGGGAGCCAGAACCCCCCAAATTTTAACTGTGGGGTCAGACTCCCCCAAAAGGCCCCCCAAAATCTGTCCTGGGTGGGTCAGGACCCCCCAAAATCTCTCCTGGGGGCATTAGGACCCCCCAAAATCCTCCCAAAATCTGTCCTGGGGGGGTCGGGACCCCCCAAATTCCTCACCCAGTTTCTTCTCGGGTCCCGGCCGCTGCGATTTGTTCTGGGGGGAGAAGGAGAACCCGTGGGTTGGGGGGGATTTGGGGGGGTCTGGACCCCCCCAGAGACCCCCAGGGACCCCCCCAGAGACCCCCAGGGACCCCCCCAAGGGATCCCCCAAAAAATCCCGGGAATTTTGACCCATCCAGAGCCGTTTTCCCAAATTTTGGTACCTTGCGAGCGCCAGAGCCGGGATCTGGGGGGAGGAAAAGCTCGTTAGTGAGGGGTAATTAGTGCTGTTCTTAATTAGTGATGAGGTAATCAGATATTGGATTAATTAATAAAGAGGTAACTAGCCTACCCCACCCCATAATTAACATTTGGGTAATTATTCCCTCCCCTAATTAATAGTGTCATTATTAGCCCCTCTCCCAGTTAATTTTGGGGTAATTAGGGCTATGGGTAATTAGTCCATCCCCAAATTAGTTGTGTGGCAATTAGCCTCTCCCCTAATTAATGTTGGGGTTAATTTAGTTTGGAGGTAATTATCCCATCCCCTAATGAGTCCAAGCTCTAATAATTAGTGGGAAAAGAGCTCCACCACTAATTATTATTAGTAACAGACATTTACTCCATCCTCTAATTAATGAGGGGGTAATTAGCCCACCCCAAAATTAATGCTGGAGTAACTCCATTAATTAATAATGAGATAATTAGTGTCTCCCTTAATTAATGTTGGGATAATTCGGGCTGAGGGTAATTAGCCCATCCCTTAATTAATGAGGGGGTAATTTACCCCACCACTAATTAATGCTGGGACTAATTGACTCCTCTCTTAATTAACACTTGCATTTAATAAATTGCACTAATTAATGCCTTCATTAAGGCATCCCACAATGCCTTGCTCCATAGCGGCCAATCTCATATCCCACAATGCCCTGCTATGCCAGCTGCCGTGTATCCCATAATGCTGAGTGTCAGCCATCTTGTATCCCACAATGCCCTGCTGTGTCAGCCATCTTGTATCCCACAATGCCCTCCTGTGTCAGCCATCTTGTATCCCACAATGCCCTCCTGTGTCGGCCATCTTGTATCCCACAATGCTCAGTGTCAGCCATCTTGTATCCCACAATGCCCCACGCTCTCTATCACCCTCTTGTCTCCCCATACCTCCTCCCCAAATCCCTCCCCAATCCCATCATTCCCCTCCCCAATCCCACCATGCCCCTCCCCAATCCCATCATGCCCCAATCCCATCATGTCCCAATCCCATCATTCCCCTCCCCAATCCCATCATGCCCCAATCCCCAATGCCCTGCCCCAATCCCATCATGCCCCTCCCCAATCCCATCATGCCCCAATCCCATCATGCCCCAATCCCATCATGCCCCTCCCCAATCCCATCATGCCCAAGTCCTACCATGCCCCAATCCCATCATGCCCCAATCCCACCATTCCCCTCCCCAATCCCATCATGCCCCAATCCCATCATTCCCCTCCCCAATCCCATCATGCCCTTCCCCAATCCCATAATTCCCCTCCCCAATCCCATCATGCCCCAATCCCCAATCCCATTTCCTCCCCAATCCCACCATTCCCCTCCCCAATCCCATCATTCCCCTCCCCAATCCCATAATTCCCCTCCCCAATCCCATCATGCCCCTCACCGCTCCCGGCCTTCCCGCAGGTGCCCACTCTGCCCAGGCACTCCTTGTGGGCGGGGGCGCGGCAGCGGCTGCAGCGATAGCCCTGGTAGAAGGTGCCCCTGGGGACACGGGGACACGGGGGACACGGGGGACACGGTCACTGGGGACACCACCAGCCATGCCCCACTGCCACCGGAGACTGACCAGCACTGACCAGTCTGCCATTGGCCTGAGACTGACCAGGACTGACCGGTCTGTCATTGGCCTGAGACTGACCAGGACTGACCAACCTGTGATTGACCTGAGACTGACCAGGACTGACCAGTCTTCCATTGGCCTGAGACTGACCAGGACTGGCCAATCCGTGATTGACGTGAGACTGACCAGGACTGACCAGTCCATAACTGACCTGAGACTGACCAGGACTGACCAGTGCAGGACTGACCTGAGCCCACCCAGGACTGACCAGTCTGTGATTGGCCTGAGACTGACCAGCCCCTGAGTGACCCAAGTCTGTCCAGGACTGACCAGTCCAGGACTGACCTGAGCCCACCCAGGACTGACCAGTCCATGATTGACCAGGATGACCAGTCCATGATTGACCTGAACCTGTCCAGGACTAACCTGAACTCACCCAGGACTGACCAGTCCATGACTGACCAGAATGACCAGTCCATAACTGACCTGAGCCCACCCAGGACTGACCAGTCCATGACTGACCAGAATGACCAGTCCATGATTGACCAGGACTGACCCACCCAGGTTGGCCACCCCAGCCCTTGACCAACCTTGACCCCTGACCTCCACCCACCCTTGACCCACCTTGGGGCCACTCCGAGCTTGACCCCCAAGACCTCCCTGACCCCCAACCCTTGACCACCCTCCACCTTCACCTTGACCTTCCCATGACCCCACCCACCCCCTCCACCCTCCACCAACGTCCACCTTGACCCCCCCTTGACCTCCCAGGACAATTTTTGGGGTCCTACCTCAGCAACATCTGGCAGGCCTTGCAGGACGTGGTGTCCTCGAAGGAGAACATCTGGAAGTCGTGTCCGTCAGCCAGCGCGTGCTCGGGGAAGATGTTGGACCTGCCGGACGTGGGGAGCACCTGGCTCAGGTGGGGACAAACCAGGTGTGGCACACCTGGGGACAGGTGTGACCTCCTCGGAGGGGACAGGGTCACCTACAGGGCCATCTCAAACTGCTCCAGCCACTTCTTCTTCACCTCGCGCGTCTTGAAGAAGAGCTCGTAGTCCTGCAGGCCGGCGGCGTGCAGCAGCACGAAGGTGTGCGACCACTGCGGGCGGGGAGGGGTCAGCCACGCCCCCTCCCCAAAAAATGGGGGGTTTGGGGGGGCAACAGGGGATCAGGATTGGGGAATTCAGCAGGGAATGGGGTTCGGGGTTCAGCAGGGAATGGAGTTTGGGGTTCAGCAGGAATGGGGTTTGGGGTTCAGCAGGGAATGGGTTTTGGGGTTCAGCAGGGACTGGGGTTTGGGGGTTCACCAGGGATTGGGGTTTGGGGTTCATCAGGGAATGGGGTTTGGGGCTCACCAGGGAATGGGTATTGGGGTTCACCAAATGGCATTTCGGGTTCATCAGGGAATGGGGTTAGGGGTTCACCAGGGAATGGGGTTTGGGGTTCATCAGGGAATGGGGTTTGGGGTTCAGCAGGGAATGGGTTTTGGGGTTCACCAGGGATCGAGGTTTTGGGGTTCATCAGGGAATGGAGTTTGGGGTTCAGCAGGGACTGGAGTTTTGGGGTTCACCAGGGAATGGGGTCTGGGGTTCACCAGGGAATGGGGTTTGGGTTTCACCAGTGAATGGGGTTTGGGGCTCACCAGGGAATGGGGTCTGGGGTGCACCAGGGATTGAGTTTTGGGGTTCACCAGGATCAGGACCCTGGGATCTATCAGCGATCGGGGTTTTGGGGTTCAGTAGGACACAGGAATGGGATGGACATTGGGAACAGGATGGACATTGGGAATGGGATGGACATTGGGAATGGGATAGACACTGGGAATGGGACATGGGAATGGGATGGACACAGGAATGGGATGGACATTGGGAATGGACTTGGGAATGGGATGGACATGGGAATGGATGGACACAGGAATGGGATGGACATTGGGAATGGACTTGGGAATGGGATGGACATTGGGAATGGGATGGACACGGGAATGGGATGGACACAGGAATGGGATGGACATTGGGAATGGGATGGACATGGGAATGGGATGGACATTGGGAATGGGATGAACACAGGAATAGGATGGACATTGGGAATGGGATGGACACGGGAATGGGATGGACATTGGGAATGGGATGGACACAGGAATGGGATGGACACTGGGAATGGGATGGACATTGGGAATGGGATGGACACAGGAATGGGATGGACATCAGGAATGGGATGGACATTGGGAATGGACATGGGAATGGGATAGACATGGGATGAACACAGGAATGGGATGGACACAGGAATGGGATGGACACAGGAATGGGATGGACATGGGAATGGGATGGACACGGGAATGGGATGGACACAGGAATGGGATGAATGGGATGGACACAGGAATGGGATGGACATTGGGAATGGGATGGACATTGGGAATGGGATGGACACAGGAATGGGATGGACATTGGGAATGGGATGGACGCTGGCAACAGGACCAAAGAACAGGATGGACATCAGGAACGGGATGGACATTGGGAATGGACATGGGAATGGGATGGACATTGGGAACGGCATGGACACAGGAGCAGGATGGACACAGCAACAGGACAGACACCAACAACTGCCCACACCCATCCACCACTGTCCACCCTGCGACCCACAGTGCCGGACACGCATCCCCTCTCTCCTTGTGGAAGGGGACACCGGGAGCACCAGTGTCCCAGCAGTGTCCCCACAGTGTCCCCAGTGTCCCCAGTGTCCCCAGTGTCCCCAGGGCACCTTCTTGCCGTCGCGGGGCGCCAGCTCGCCGTCGCGCAGCTGGTGGCTCTGCAGCTCCACCACGGCCTTGGTCTCGTAGGAGTCGCCGCGGCGCTTGCAGAGGATCAGCGCCTTGTCCAGCAGGAAGCCGTACCTGGGGACAGGGACACGCGCTGGCACCGTGTCCCCCAGGCCACCAAGGGGTGTCCCCATGTGACGGCAGTGTCCCCAAGTGTCCCTGTGTTCCCACGCTTGTGTGGTCAAGGGTGTCCCCGTGGTGTCCCCAAGGGTGTCCCCGTAGTGACCTCATGATGTCCCTGAGGTGTCCCCGTACCTTGTGGTGTCCCCAAGTGTCCCCACGGTGACACTGAGTGGCACTGTGTCCCCCAGGCCACCAAGGGGTGTCCCCATGTGACAGCAGTGTCCCCAAGTGTCCCTGTGTTCCCACGCTTGGGTGGTCAAGGGTGTCCCCGTGGTGTCCCCAAGGGTGTCCCCGTAGTGACCTCATGATGTCCCTGAGGTGTCCCCGTACCTTGTGGTGTCCCCAAGTGTCCCCACGGTGACACTGAGTGGCACCGTGTCCCCGAGGCCACCGCGGGGTGTCCCCATGTGACAGCAGTGTCCCCAAGTGTCCCTGTGCTCCCACGCTTGTGTGGTCAAGGGTGTCCCCGTGGTGTCCCCAAGGGTGTCCCTGTAGTGACCTCAAGGTGTCCCTGTACCTTGTGGTGTCCCCAGGTGTCCCCATGGTGTCTCCAAGGGTGTGCCCATGTCCCCATGATGTCCTTGAGGTGTCCCCATGTCCCTGTGGTGTCCCCAAGGGTGTCCCCATGGTGTCCCTGAGGTGTCCCCATGTCCCTGTGGTGTCCCCAAGGGTGTCCCCATGGTGTCCCTGAGGTGTCCCCATGTCCCCATAGTGTCCCTGAGGTGTCCTTGTGGTGTTCCCCTGTCCCTGTTGTGTGCCTGAGATGTCCCCATGTCCCTGAGGTGTCCCTGAGGTGTCCCTGAGGTGTCCCCATGTCCTCGTGGTGTCCCTGGGATGTCCCCAGGGTGTTCCCCATGTCCCTGTGGTGTCCTCAAGGTGTCCCCTCAGGTGTCCCCAAGGGTGTTCCCCATGTCCCCATGGGGTCCTTGTGGTGTCCCTAAGGATGTCTTCAAGTCCCCGAGGTGTTCCCAGCTGTCCCCAGCTGTTCCCCCGCTGTCCTCAGGTGTCCCCCAGATGTTTCCAGGTGTCCCCCAGGTGTCCCCAGGTGTTCCCAGCTGTCCCCACGTGTCCCCAGATGTCCTCAGGTGTTCCCAGGTGTCCCCCAGATGTCTCCAGGTGTCCCCAGGTGTCCCCCAGGTGCCCCCAGCTGTCCCCAGCTGTCCCCCAGCTGTCCCCAGGTGTCCCCAGGTGTCCCCCAGGTGTTCCCAGCTGTCCCCAGCTGTCCCCAGCTGTCCCCAGGTGCCCCCAGGTGTTCCCAGCTGTCCCCAGCTGTCCCCAGGTGTCCCCAGGTGTCCCCAGCTGTCCCCCAGCTGTCCCCAGGTGCCCCCAGGTGTCCCCAGCTGTCCCCAGCTGTCCCCAGGTGTCCCCAGGTGTCCCCAGGTGTTCCCAGGTGTCCCCAGGTGTCCCCAGGTGTCCCTGGCCCACCTGTCCACCTTGGAGCGCCTCTCGGTGCTGGACACCTTCAGCTCCCCGTCGATCTTGGGGCGCCCGAACTGCGCCAGGGACTGAGGCTGGGAATGGGAATGATGGGAATGATGGGAATGGTGGGAATGGGGGATAATGGGAATGGGAATGGGGATAATGGGAATAATGGGAATAATGGGAATAATGGGAATGATGGGAATAATGGGAATAATGGGAATGATGGGAATAATGGGAATAATGGGAATAATGGGAATAATGGGAATGATGGGAATAATGGGAATAATGGGAATAATGGGAATAATGGGAATAATGGGAATAATGGTGATGGGAATAATGGGAATGATGGGAATGGGGAATAATGGGAATGGGGATAATGGGAATAATGGGAATAATGGGAATGGGAATAATGGGAAATGGGAATAATGGAATAATGGGAATGGGGAATGGGAATGGGAATGGGAATAATGGGAATAATGGGAATAATGGGAATAATAATGGGAATAATGGGAATGATGGGAATAATGGGAATAATGGGAATAATGGGAATAATGGGAATAATGGGAATAATGGGAATAATGGGAATGGGAATAATGGGAATGGGAATAATGGGAATGGGGAATAATGGGAATAATGGGAATAATGGGAATAATGGGGGAATAATGGGAATAATGGGAATAATGGGAATGGGGATGGGAATAATGGGAATGGTAACAATGTGAATGGGAATGGGAATGGGAATGTATTTTGGTGTCCCGGGGGTGGATTTGGGGGTCCCCGGGTGTATTTTGGGGGTCCCGGGTGTATTTTGGGGGTCCCGGGGTGTATTTTGGGGGTGCCGGGTGGATTTTGGGGATCCCGGGTGTATTTTGGGGGTCCCGGGGTGTATTTTGGGGGCGGGGGATTTGGGGGTCCCGGGTGGATTTTGGTCCGTGTGGATTTTGGGGGTCCCGTGTGTATTTTGGGGGTCCCGTGTGGATTTTGGGGCTCCCGTGTGGATTTTGGTGTCCCTGGGTGTATTTTGGGATCCCGAGTGTATTTTGGGGGTCCCGGGTGTATTTTGGGGTCCCACCATGTTGTGCAGGCACAGCTGGATGCTCGTCAGCTGTTTGAGGGTCTCGTTGTCCCGTTTCACCTCGTTCACGCACTGCGCCAGGTCCTGGGGGGCGCGGGGGGGGCTCCGCTCAGAGACCCCCCAAAAACACCCCCAAATCCTCCCCCGGCACCCCCAAATTCCTGGGAACCCCAAAATTCCCTGGGAACCCCAAAACTGCCCTGGAATCCCAAAATCCTCCCCTGGCACCCCCAAATTCCCTGGGAACCCCAAAATTCCCCTGGAATCCCAAAATCCTCCCTCGGCACCCCCAAATTCCCTGGGAACCCCAAATTCCCCTGGAATCCCAAAATCCTTCCCTGGCACCCCCAAATTCCCTGGGAACCCCAAAATTACCCTGGGAACCCCCAAATCCTCCCCTGGAACCCCCAAATTCCCTGGGAACCCCAAATTTACCCTGGAAACCCCCAAACCCCCTGGAATCCCAAAAATCTTCCCCTGACACCCCCAAATTCCTGGGAACCCCAAAATTCCTGGGAACCCCAAAATTCCCTGGAATCCCAAAATCCTCCCCTGGCACCCCCCAAATTCCCTGGGAACCCCAAAATTACCCTGGGAACCCCCAAACCCCCCTGGAATCCCAAAATCCTCCCCTGGCACCCCCAAATTCCCTGGGAACCCCAAAATTCCCTGGGAACCCCAAAATTCCCCTGGAATCCCAAAATCCTCCCCTGGCACCCCCAAATTCCCTGGGAACCCCAAAACTCCCCTGGAATCCCCAAATCCTCCCCTGGCACCCCCAAATTCCCTGGGAACCCCAAAATTACCCTGGGAACCCCAAAATCCTCCCTGGGAACCCCAAAATTACCCTGGGAACCCCAAAATCCTCCCCTGGAATCCCAAAATCTTCCCCTGGAAACCCCAAAACCTCTCAGGAACTTTAAAAAAAAAAAATCCCACCAGGGACCCCCAAATTTCCACCAGGAACCCCCAAAATGTCCCCCCCAAATTCTCCCTCAGGAACCCCCAAATCCCCCCCCCAAAACCCCTCAGGGACCCCCAAAATCTCCCCCAAAACCCTCAGGAGCCCCAAATTTTCCCCAAAACCCCTCAGGAACCCCCAAATTCCCCCCGGAACCCCCAAAACTCTTCAGGAACTCCAAAATCCGCCCCCCAAAACCCCAAAAATCCCCTCAGGAACCCCCAAATTCTCCCCAAAACCCCTCAGGAACCCCCAAATTCTCCCCCAAACCCCCTCAGGAACCCCCAAAACCCCCTGGAAAACCCAAAACTCTTCAGGAACCCCAAAAATCCTTGGGAACCCCAAAATCCCCTCAGGAACCCCAAAATCCCACTTTAAATGTTTCTCCAAGAGCCCCCAAATCCCCAAAACCCCTCAGGAACCCCAAAAAATCTCACCAGGAACCCCAAAAATTCCCCAGAACCCCAAATCCTCCCCCAGATTTCTCCAGAAACACCCAAATCCCCCCAAAAAACCCTCAGGACCCCCAAATTACTCAGATTTCCCTAAAATCCCCCAAAATTTCTCCAGGACTCACCCAAATTCCCGAACCCCAATCCCCCCAGAACCCCAGAACCCCTAAAAATTTCTCCAGGAGTCCCCAAATCCCCTCAGGACCCCAAATCCCACAGGACCCCAAATCCCCCAAAATTCCCCAGGCCCCCCAAATTCCCAGGACCCCCAAATTTCCCCCAAATCCCCCAGGACCCCCAAATTCCCAGATTCCCTCTGAAATTTCTCCAAGGATCCCCAACATCCACCCAGGACCCCCAAATCCCCAGGACCCCCCAAATTCCCCCAAATTCCCCCAGGCCCCCAAATTCCCCAGGCCCCCAAATTCCCCAGCCCCCAAATCCCCCAGGACCCCAAATTCCCCCAGCTCCACCCCCAGATTCCCCAGGACCCCCAAATCCCCCAAATTCCCTCCGAAATTTCTCAAGGATCCCCCCAACATCCACCCAGGACCCCCCAAATCCCCCCCCAAATCCCCAAATTCCCCAGGCCCCAAAATCCCCCAGGACCCCCAGGACCCCCAAATCCCCCAAATCCTCCCAAATCGCCCCAAGACCCCCAAATCCCCCAAAATCCCCCAAAATCCCCCAGGACCCCCAAAAAATCCCCCAAATTCCCTCCAAAATTTCTCAAGGGATCCCCAACATCACCCAGGACCCCCAAATCCCCCAAATTCCCCAGGCCCTCCTGAAATCCCCCAGGACCCCCAAATCCCCTAAATCCCCCACAAATCCCCCAAAATCCCTCTCCAAGACCCCAAATCCCCCAAATTCCCTCCGAAATTTCTCAAGATCCCCCAACATCCACCCAGGACCCCCAAATCCCCCAAACCCCCGGCCCCCAGCCCCACCCTCATGGCGTCCAGCGCCCCCCGCAGCCGCTCCCGCTCAGCCGCGTCCGGGGTCAGCTTCACCAGCTCCTGGGGAGAGGCCGGGGGGAGCCCAGGTGAGACCAGGTGTGTCCCAGGTGAGCCCAGGTGTGACCCAGGTGAGCCCAGGTGTGTCCCAGGTGTGTCCCAGGTGAGCCCAGGTGTGACCCAGGTGTGTCCCAGGTGAGCCCAGGTGTGCCCAGGTGAGCCCAGATGTGTCCAGGCGTGCCCAGGTGTCCCAGGTGTGCCCAGGTGTGTCCCAGGTGTGCCCCAGGTGTGCCCCAGGTGTGCCCCAGGTGTGTCCCAGGTGAGCCCAGGTGTGTCCCAGATGAGCCCAGGTGTGCCCCAGGTGTGTCCCAGGTGTGCCCCAGGTGTGTCCCAGGTGTGCCCCAGGTGTGCCCCAGGTGTGCCCCAGGTGTGCCCCAGGTGTGTCCAGGTGTGCCCCAGGTGTGTCCCAGGTGTGTCCCAGGTGTGTCCCAGGTGTGCCCAGGTGCATGCCCAGGTGTGTCCCAGGTGAGCCCAGGTGTGACCCAGGTGGTGTCCCAGGTGAGCCCAGTGAGCCCAGGTGTGTCCCAGGTGTCCCAGGTGTGCCCAGGTGTGTCCCAGGTGAGCCCAGGTGTGACCCAGGTGTGCCCAGGTGTGTCCCAGGTGTGTCCCAGGTGTGTCCAGGTGTGTCCCAGGTGAGCCCAGGTGAGCCCAGGTGTGTCCCAGGTGTGCCCAGGTGTGTCCCAGGTGAGCCCAGGTGTGTCCCAGGTGTGCCCAGGTGTGTCCCAGGTGTGTCCAGGTGTGTCCCAGGTGTGTCCCAGGTGTGCCCAGGTGAGCCCAGGTGAGCCCAGGTGTGTCCCAGGTGTGTCCCTCTGTCCCCCCAGGTGTCACCTGGAGCAGCAGGTGATATTTCAGCGCCCCAGGTGTCCCAGGTGTGTCCCTGTCCCCAGGTGTGTCCCTGTCCCCCAGGTGCCTCCCCCAGGTGTCACCTGAGCAGCAGGTGATATTTCAGCTGCTCCCAGGTGTGCCCTTCCCCCCCCAGGTGTCACCTGGAGCAGCAGGTGATATTTCAGATGTCCCCCCAGGTGTGTCCCTCTGTCCCCCAGGTGTGTCCCCTTAACTCCCAGGTGTCCCTGTCCCCCCAGGTGTCCCCCCAGGTGTCCCTGTCCCCCCAGGTGTGTCCCTCTGTCCCCCCAGGTGTCACCTGGAGCAGCAGGTGATATTTCAGCTGCCCCAGGTGTGTCCCAGGTGTGTCCCTGTCCCCCAGGTGTGCCCCTCCCCCCCAGGTGTCACCTGGAGCAGCAGGTGATATTTCAGATGTCCCCCCAGGTGTGCCCCTCTGTCCCCCAGGTGTCACCTGGAGCAGCAGGTGATATTTCAGATGTCCCCCCAGGTGTGTCCCAGGTGTGTCCCTGTCCCCCCAGGTGTGTCCCTGTCCCCCCAGGTGTGTCCCTGTCCCCCCAGGTGTGTCCCTCTGTCCCCCCAGGTGTCCCTGTCCCCCCAGGTGTGTCCCTCTGTCCCCCCAGGTGTCCCTGTCCCCCCAGGTGTGTCCCTGTCCCCCCAGGTGTGTCCCTGTCCCCCAGGTGTCACCTGGAGCAGCAGGTGACATTTCAGATGTCCCCCAGGTGTCCCTGTCCCCCCAGGTGTGTCCCTGTCCCCCAGGTGTCACCTGGAGCAGCAGGTGATATTTCAGCACCCTCTGCATGGGCACCATCAGCAGGTCCCGCAGCGAGAAGCGCCCGTTGTTGGCGCGCAGGGAGCACTCCTGGGGACACAGAGGGGACACTGGGGACACTGGGGACACTGGGGGACACTGGGGGACACTGGGGACACTGGGGACACTGGGGACACAGAGGGGACACTGGGGACATTGGGGACACTGGGGACACTGGGGACACTGGGGACACTGGGGGACACAGAGGGGACACTGGGGGTCACTAATTGGACATTGAGGACACTGGGGACACTGGGGACACTGGGGACACTGGGGGTCACTGGGGGACACTGGGGGGCACTGGGGGACACTGGGGACACTGGGGACACTGGGGACACTGGGGACACAGAGGGGACACTGGGGACATTGGGGACACTGGGGACACTGGGGACACTGGGGACACAGAGGGGACACTGGGGGTCACTGGGGGTCACTGGGGGGCACTGGGGGACACTGGGGACACTGGGGACACTGGGGACACTGGGGACACTGGGGGGCACTGGGGACACTGGGGGTCACTGGGGGACACTGGGGGGCACTGGGGGACACTGGGGACACTGGGGACACAGAGGGGACACTGGGGACACTGGGGGGCACTGGGGACACAGGGGGACACTGGGGGACACTGGGGGTCACTGGGGGGCACTGGGGGTCACTGGGGGGCACTGGGGGACACTGGGGTCACTGGGGGACACTGGGGGACACTGGGGGGCACTGGGGGGCACTGGGGTCACTGGGGGTCAGTGGGGGACACTGGGGGACACTGGGGGCACTGGGGGGCACTGGGGGGCACTGGGGGGCACTGGGGTCACTGGGGGGCACTGGGGTCACTGGGGTCATCGGGGTCAGTTTTGGGGTCAGTCTGGACCCATTTGGGTCATTTGGGGTCACTTTGGGGTCATCGGGGTCACCAGGGTCACTGGGGGTCACTCAGGGTCAGTTTTGGGTCACTTTGGGGTCAGTTTGGGGTCATTTTGGGATTGAGCAAATTTGGGTCATTTTGGGGTCACTTTGGGGTCAGTTTGGGGTCATTTTGGGGTCATTTGGGGTAATTTGGGATCATTTTGGGGGTCATTTTTGGGGGTCATTTGGGGTCATTTGGGGTCATTTGGGATCATTTTGGGGTCACATTTTGGGGTCATTTTGGGGTCATTTTGGGGTCATTTGGGGTCATTTGGGATAATTTTGGGGTCATTTGGGGTCATTTTGGGGTCACATTTTGGGGTCATTTTGGGGTCATTTGGGGTCATTTGGGGTCATTTGGGGTCATTTGGGATCATTTTGGGGGTCACATTTTGGGGTCATTTTGGGGTCATTTGGGGTCATTTGGGATCATTTTGGGGGTCACATTTTGGGGTCATTTGGGGTCATTTGGGGTCATTTTGGGGGTCACATTTTGGGGTCATTTTGGGGTCATTTGGGGTAATTTGGGATAATTTTGGGGTCACATTTTGGGGTCATTTTAGGGTCATTTGGGGTCATTTGGGGTCATTTGGGGTCATTTTGGGGTCACATTTTGGGGTCATTTTGGGGTCAATTGGGGCATCAGGGTTGGGACGGGAGATTTGGGTTTTTTGGAGCCCACCTGGAGCTTTGTGGGGAGATTTGGGGCAGATTTTTGGGAATTTTGGGGTCTTGGGGGGATTTGGGGTTTTTTTAGGGACCCAAATTCAGCGTTATGGACAGGTCTGGGTGGGATTTTGGGGTGATTTTGGGGGATTTTGGGGGATTTTGGGGCGATTTTGGGATTTTTTTGGAGCTCTGAGCTCAGCGGGGAGGTTTTGGGCCGGGAGGGATTTTGAGCAATTTTGGGGCGATTTTTGGTGGATTTTTGGGGTTCTGGTGGGGGGGTTGGGATTTTGGGGGTTTCCCAGAGAGGCTGGGAGGGATTTTGGGGTGATTTTGGGGTGATTTTGGGGTGATTTTGGGGTTTTTTGGGGCTCACCTGGAGCTTCATGCGCAGGTCAGTGCAGGAGGAGAGCTGGTCCAGGCGCCGCGCGGCCGCTTCCACCTGGCTGCAGTAACGGCCGTAGAGCAGGAACCTGGGGGGGAACCCCAAAATCTGCCCAAAATCTGCCCAAATTCACCCAAAATCTGCCCAAATTCACCCAAATCCAAACAAAATCCACCCCAAAATCTGCCCAAATTTATCCAAAATGCAACAAAATTCACTGAAATCCACCCCAAATCCCCCTGGCTGCAGTAACGGCCGTAGAGCAGGAACCTGGGGGGGAACCCCGAAATCTGCCCAAAATCTGCCCAAAATCTGCCAAAATCTGCCCAAAATCTGCCAAAATCTGCCCAAACCCATCCAAAATTCACGGACATCCACCCCAAATCCAACAAAATTCATCCAAAATCCGACAAAATTCGCAGAAATCCACCCCAAATCCCCCTGGCTGTAGTAACGGCCGTAGAGCAGGAACATGGGGGGGAACCCCAAAATCTGCCCAAAATCGGCCCAAAATCAGCCCAAATTTATCCAAAATCTGCCCAAATTTATCCAAAATCTGCTCAAATTCATCCAAAATCCAACAAAATTCATGCAAAATCCAAGAAAATTCACAGAAATCCACACAAAATCCAATCAAATCCACCCCAAATCCCCCTGGCTGCAGTAGCGGCCGTAGAGCAGGAACATGGGGGGGAACCCCAAAATCTGCCCAAAATCAGCCCAAATTTATCCAAAATCAGCCCAAATTTATCCAAAACCTGCCCAAAATCTGCCAAAATCTGCCTGAATTTACCCAAAATCTGCCCAAATTTATCCAAAATCCGACAAAATTCACCCAAATCCACCCAAAATCCACCTGGCTGCAGTAACGGCCGTAGAGCAGGAACCTGGGGGGAAACCCAAAATCTGCCCAAAATCTGCCCAAATTCACCCAAAATCTGCCCAAAATCTGCTCAAAATCTGCACGAATTCTGCCCAAATTTATCTAAAATCCACTCAAAATCTGCCCAAAGTCACCCAAAATCCAACAAAATTCACAAAAATCGAACTAAATCAACCTAAAATCTACCTAAATCCACCCAAAATCCTCCTGGATGCTGTAGTGGCTGTGGAGCAGGAACCTGAGGGGGCACCCAAAATCTGCCCAAATTCACCCAAAATCTGCCCAAATTCACCCAAAATCTGCCCAAATTCACCAAAAACGCCCCAAAATTCGCAGCAAAACCCCCAAATCCTTTCAAATCCCCCCCAAATCCAACGGAATTCACAGAAATCCGTAAAAAATCCGCCCCAAAATCCGATAAAATCCGTCCCAAATTCACCCAAATTCACCCAAGTTCCCCAAATTCACCCAAATTCACCCAAATTCATCCCAAATTTACCCAAATTCATCCCAAATTCACCCAAATTCACCCAAATTCATCCCAAATCTGCACAAAATCCGCCCCAAAATCCGATAAAAATCCGTCCCAAATTCACCCAAATTCACCCAAATTCACCCAAATTCATCCCAAAAAAACCCCAAATCTGCCCAAAATCCGCCCCAAAATCTGATAAAAATCCGTCCCAAATTCACCCAAATTCACCCAAATTCACCCAAATTTACCCAAATTCATCCCAAATTCACCCAAATTCACCCAAATTCACCCAAATTCACCCAAATTCATCCCAAATCTGCACAAAATCCGCCCCAAAATCCGATAAAAATCCGTCCCAAATTCACCCAAATTCATCCCAAATTTACCCAAATTCATCCCAAATTCACCCAAATTCACCCAAATCTGCACAAAATCCGCCCCAAAATCCGATAAAAATCCGTCCCAAATTCACCCAAATTCACCCAAATTCACCCAAATTTACCCAAATTCACCCAAATTTACCCAAATTCATCCCAAATTCACCCAAATTCACCCAAATTCACCCAAATTTACCCAAATTCACCCAAATTCATCCCAAATTCACCCCAAATCTGCCCAAAATCCGCCCCAAAATCTGATAAAAATCCGTCCCAAATTCATCCCAAATTCACCCAAATTCACCCAAATTCACCCAAGTTCCCCCAAATTCACCCAAATTCATCCCAAATTCACCCAAATTTACCCAAATTCATCCCAAATTCACCCAAATTCACCCAAATTCACCCAAATTCATCCCAAATTTACCCAAATTCACCCAAATTCACCCAAATTCGCCCAAATTCATCCCAAATTCACCCAAATTTACCCAAATTCATCCCAAATTCATCCCAAATCTGCACAAAATCCGCCCCAAAATCCGATAAAAATCCGTCCCAAATTCACCCAAATTTACCCAAATTCGCCCAAATTCACCCAAACTCACCCAAACTCACCCCAAATCTGCACAAAATCGGCCCCAAATCTCCCCCAAATCCCCCCAAGACCCCCCAGGACCCCCCAAATTTCCCTTCCCCCCACCCAAATCTCCTCCAGGACCCCCAAATCCCCCAAAATCCCCCCCTCAGGACCCCAGGACCCCAAAATCCCCCAAATTTCACTTTCACACTCTCACAATCCCCCAAGATCTCCAAATCTCCCAAAATCCCCCAAAACCCCCAGGACTCCCTCAGGACCCCCCCAAATCCCCTCAAAACCCCCAGGACCCCAGGTCCCCCCCAAAATTCCCCAGGACCCCCCCAAACCCCCCCCCAGTCCCCCCAAATCCCTCCCTGGGCGTCCCAAATCCCCCAGGACCCCCAAATTCCCCAAGACCCCCAGGACCCCAAATCCCCCAGGACCCCAAATCCCCCCAAGACCCCCAGGACCCCCAAATCCCCCAGGACCCCCAAATCCCCCAGGACCCCCAAAATTCCCCAAGACCCCCAGGACCCCCAGGACCCGGAGTCCTGCTCCCCCCGGACTCCTTGTAGCAGGGACAGGTGGGGGCACGGCTCCTGGCGCCGCAGCGCCCCGGCTCCCAGGAGACGGATGCGGCTCAGCAGCCCTGGGACTGGGGTTACTGGGGGACTGGAGACTGGAGGGATGAGAGGCTGGGGGACTGGGCACTGGGAGGGACTGGGGGGAGATTGGGAGGGACTGGGGGACTGGGAGTACTAGGGAGCACTGGGACGGGACTGGGGGGTAACTGAGGACTGGGAGAGACTGGAGGGCTGAGGGACTGGGACTGGGGCACTGGAGGGACTGGGGGACTGGAGGACTGTGGGGTACTGGGAGTCTGGAGGACTGTCGGCCGGGCAGGACTGGGGTACTGGGGACTGGGGGACTGTGCACTGGTGAGGGCTCGTGCGGGGGTATGGGCAGGGGTGTACTCGAGGGACTGGGGGTCAGGCACTGGGGGACTGGTGGGACTGGAGCACTGGGAGGTACATTTGGGGTGTCACTGGTCAGTGTCCCCGTGTCCCCATTCCCGGTGTCACTGTCACCTCCACGTTGATGAACACGCTCTCCATGTCCCGCGGGGTCAGGAAGTGCCGCAGCGGCCGCAGGAAATGCTGGGGACAGGAGGGGACAGTGAGGGGACAGGAGGGGACACCGAGGGGACAGTGAGGGGAGAGGAGGGGACAGTGAGGGGACAGCGGGGAGACAGTGAGGGGACAGGGAGGGGACAGCGAGGGGACAGCGAGCATTGGGACAACACCTCTATCCCCAATGTCCCCAATGTCCCCAACACCCCCAGTGTCCCCAATGTCCCCAATCCCCCCAATGTCCCCAATATCACCAATGTCCCCACTGTCCCCAATGTCCCCAATGCCCCCAATGTCCCCAATGTCCCCAACACCCCCAGTGTCCCCAGTGTCCCCAGTGTCCCCAGTGTCCCCGCTGTCCCCAATGTCCCCAATGTCCCCACCTGGCAGATGGACTCCAGGGTCTCCGTGTCCCCAACGCCCCCAGTGTCCCCACTGTCCCCAATGTCCTCAATCCCCCCAGTGTCCCCAGTGTCCCCAGTGTCCCCAGTGTCCCCAATGTCACCTGGCAGATGGACTCCAGGGTCTCCGTGTACCTCTCCTCCGTCTGCCGCAGCTCCTGGAGGCAGCAGAGCCGCCGGTCCACGGCGCCCTTCTGTGGGGACAGCAGGGGACACTGCTGGGGACAGCAGGGGACACTGCTGGGGACAGCCAGGGGACACTGCTGGGGACACCCTGGGGACACTGCTGGGGACAGCAGGGGACACCCAGGGGACACTGCTGGGGACACTGCTGGGGACACTGCTGGGGACAGCCAGGGAACAGCCAGGGGACACTGCTGGGGACACTGCTGGGGACACTGCTGGGGACACTGCTGGGGACAGCCAGGGAACAGCCAGGGGACACTGCTGGGGACAGCCAGGGGACAGCCAAGGGACACTGCTGGGGACACCCAGGGGACAGCCAGGGGACACTCTGGGGACACTGCTGGGGACAGCCAGGGGACACTGCTGGGGACACTGCTGGGGACACTCACATATTCTTTGGCCACTCCCAGATATTTTTTTGGGGTGTCCCGGCTATTTTTTGGGGTGTCCTGGATATTTTTTGGGGTGTCCCGGGTATATTTTTTTGGGGGTCTCACACCCACCGCGGCCGGGGGGGGCTCCACCCTCATCAGGTCCTCGTACACGTCGTCACCATCGTCACCTTCGGCCTCCACGCAGTCGTAGAGGTCATCGTCCTCCTCGGCCGTGTCACTGCGCAGGGACACGCTGGGGACACCTGGGGACACCCTGGGGACACCCTGGGGACACCCTCCCCCACCCCGGACACCCCCAAAACCCCCGGGGCTCCCCAAATCCTCTGATGTCCCCAAAGAGCCGCAGCGCCCCCCCCCCCAGACCCTCATTAATGCCCCCAATGTCCCCAAATGTCCCTTATTGTCCCCAATACCCCCCAAATGACCCCAGTAGCCCCCAGCGCCTCCCAGTAGCCCCCAGTAACCCCAGTAGCCCTCCAAGCCCTCCCAGTAGTCCCCAGTGGCCCCCAGTAGCCCCCTGACCCCTCCCAGTAGCCCCCAGTAGCCCCCAGTAGCCCTCTGACCCCTCCCAGTAGCCCCCAGTAGCCCCCAGTAGCCCCAGTAGCCCCAGTAGCCCCCTGACCCCTCCCAGTAGCCCCCAGTAGCCCCCAGTAGCCCCAGTAGCCCCCTGACCCCTCCCAGTGGCCCCAGTAGCCCCCAGTAGCCCTCTGACCCCTCCCAGTAGCCCCCAGTAGCCCCCAGTGGCCCCCAGTAGCTCCCAGTAGCCCCCAGTAGCCCCAGTAGCCCCCTGACCCCTCCCAGTGGCCCCGCTCACTCGATGAGGTCGGACAGGCCGCTGTAAATGTCATCGTCCCCAACACTGTCCTCGGACGGGAACGGCCTGGGGGACACGGCCGGACACCACTGACCACTGGGGCTGGACACCACTGACCACCGGGACTGGACACCACTGACCACCGGGGCTGGACACCACTGACCACCGGGACTGGACACTGGGGTCCGGACACCACTGACCACTGGGGCTGGACACCACTGACCACTGGGACTGGACACTGGGGACTGCACACCACTGACCACTGGACACCAGTGACCTTCGGGGACTGGACATTGGGAACTGGGCACCAAGGACTGGACACCACTGACCACTGGGGCTGGACACCACTGACCCTCAGGGGCCGGACACTGCGGTCACTCAGAGAGGGGACTGGACATCACCTGACCCTCAGGGGCTGGACACTGCGGTCACTCAGAGAGGGGACTGGACATCACTGACCCTCAGAGGCTGGACACTGTGGTCACTCAGAGAGGGGACTGGACATCACTGACCCTCAGAGGCTGGACACTGCGGTCACTCAGGTACCGGACACCTGGACCCTCAGGGACTGGACACTGGGGTCACTCAGAGAGGGGACTGGACATCACTGACCCTCAGGGGCCGGACACTGCGGTCACTCAGAGAGGGGACTGGACACCCGGACCCTCAGGGGCCGGACACTGTGGTCACTCAGGTACCGGACACCTGGACCCTCAGGGACTGGACACTGGGGTCACTCAGAGAGGGGACTGGACACCACTGACCCTCAGGGGCTGGACACTGCGGTCACTCAGAGAGGGGACTGGACATCACTGACCCTCAGGGACCGGACACTGGGGTCACTCAGGTACCGGACACCCGGACCCTCAGGGGCCGGACACTGTGGTCACTCAGACAGGTACCGGACACCTGGACCCTCAGGGACTGGACACTGCAGTCACTCAGAGGGGGGACTGGACACCTGGACCGTCAGGGGCCGGACACTGGGGTCACTCAGGTACCGGACACCCGGACACTCAGGGCCGGACACTGTGGTCACTCAGAGAGGGGACTGGACATCACTGACCCTCAGGGCCGGACACCTGAGCCGTGTCCACTCACGTGAATCCTTTGCTCTGCGCGATCGGCGTCCAGGACAGCGTCGAGAGCGTCTCGATCACCTGGGCAGTGTCACCGTGCTCACCGTGTCACCGGGTCACCGGGTCACCGGGTCACCGTGTCACCGTGTCACCGTGGCTCCAGGCTATCCCTCAGTGTCACCGGTCACGTCACCACGTGTCACTCACAGTGTCACCGTGTCCAGGTCCTCAGGCACCTGTGTCACCAGTGTCACCAGTGCTATCCCCTCAGTGTCACCCGTGTCACCCGTGTCACCCGTGTCACCGGCGCTATCCCCAGTGTGCCGTGTCACCCGTGTCACCGTGTCACCAGTGCTATCCCCTCAGTGCCACCAGTGTCACCAGTGTCACCTGTGTCACCCGTGTCACCAGTGTCACCAGTGCCATCCCCTCAGTGCCACCAGTGTCACCCGTGTCACCCGTGTCACCCGTGTCACCCGTGTCACCAGTGCTATCCCCTCAGTGTCACCCGTGTCACCCGTGTGTCACCCGTGCTATCCCCTCAGTGCCACCAGTGTCACCCGTGTCACCAGTGCTATCCCCCAGTGTCACCGGTGTCACCCGTGTCACCAGTGCTGTCCCCACCTTGTCACCCGTGTCACCCGTGTCACCAGTGTCACCAGTGCTAACCCCCAGCGTCACCAGTGTCACCAGTGCCATCCCCCTCAGTGTCACCCCCGTTGTCACCATCAAAATCAGGGCATTGATCTCTCCAAGTTGTCACCACATTGTCACCATCGCCACTGTTGCTGTTGTCATTGTCACCCATTCCTGTCCTCGTCACCATCACCACCACCAGGACTGACACCATCACCGGTGTCACCAGTGCCATCCCCCCCAGTGCCACCCCCGTTGTCACCATCAAAATCAGGGCCTTGATCTCTCCAAGCTGTCACCTCATCGCCACAATCGCCACCTTTGTTGTCATTGTCACCCGTTCCTGTCCTCGTCACCATCACCGCCATCATGATTGTCACCATCAGCAGCATTGTCATTGTCACCCCTGTCACCGTCACCACCACCATGATTGCCACCATCACTGGCATTGTCATTGTCACCCCTGCCACCATCACCGCCACCATGATTGTCACCATCACCGGTGTTGTCATTGTCACTCCCATCACCATTGTCACCACTGCTGACGCTGGCACTGCCGTCATTGTCATTGTCACTGTCAGCCTTGTCAGTGTCGCGATTGTCCCTGTCACCCCCTCAGCACTGTCATGGCTAAGATTGTCACCAACATCGTTGTCCCTGTCCCTGTCACCTCCTTGGCACCATGGCCACCATCATCATTGTCATTGTCACCACATCGGCCCCAGCCCTGTCATTGTCACCATCGATGTCACCATCATCAACAAACCCAATGTCACCATCATTATCCCCATTGTCCCCATCATTGCCACCACCATCATCCACACCCACCATTGTCACATCAATGTCCCCATTGTCACCTCCATCATTGTCCCCATCATTGCCACCACCCTCATCCACACCCACCATTGTCACCATCAATGTCCCCATTGCCACCTCCATCATTGTCCCCATCATTGCCGCCACCCTCATCCACACCCACCATTGTCACATCAGTGTCCCCATTGTCACCTCCATCATTGTCCCCATCATTGCCGCCACCCTCATCCACACCCCGCCATTGTCACCATCATTGTCCCCATTGTCACCACCACCATTGCCCCCATCATTGTCACCACCATCATTGTCCCCATCATTGCCGCCACCCTCATCCACACCCACCATTGTCACATCAATGTCCCCATTGTCACCACCACCATTGTCACCATCATTGTCACATCAGTGTCCCCATTGCCACCACCACCATTGTCCCCATCATTGCCACCACCATCATCCACACCCACCATTGTCACATCAATGTCCCCATTGCCACCTCCATCATTGTCCCCATCATTGCCACCACCCTCATCCACACCCACCATTGTCACATCAATGTCCCCATTGTCACCACCATCATTGTCCCCACCATTGTCACATCAATGTCCCCATTGCCACACCCACCATTGTCACCATCATTGTCACCACCCTCATTCACATCCACCATTGTCACCATTGATGTCACCGCCATCATCATCCTCATTGTCCCATTGCCCTGCCACCCTCATTCACACTAGTCCTGTCATTGTCACCATCGATGTCCTTGTCATCATCACCATCATCATCCTCACCATCCTCATTGTCCCCATCATTGCCACCACCCTCATCCACACCCGCCATTGTCACATCAATGTCCCCATTGTCACCTCCATCATTGTCCCCATCATTGCCACCACCCTCATCCACACCCCGCCAGTGTCACCGTCACTGTCACTGTCACTATCACTGTCACTATCACTGTCACTGTCACTATCACTGTCACTGTCACTGTCACTGTCACTGTCACTGTCACCGTCACCGTCACTGTCACTATCACTGTCACTATCACTATCACTATCACTGTCACTGTCACTGTCACTATCACTGTCACTGTCACTGTCACTGTCACTGTCACTGTCACTGTCACTGTCACCGTCACTGTCACTATCACTGTCACTATCACTATCACTGTCACTGTCACTGTCACTGTCACTGTCACTATCACTGTCACTATCACTGTCACTGTCACTATCACTATCACTGTCACTGTCACTGTCACTATCACTGTCACTATCACTGTCTGTCACTATCACTGTCACTATCACTGTCACTGTCACTGTCACTGTCACTGTCACTGTCACTATCACTGTCACTATCACTGTCACTGTCACTGTCACCGTCACTATCACTGTCACTGTCACTGTCACTGTCACTGTCACTGTCACTGTCACTATCACTGTCACTATCACTATCACATCACTGTCACTGTCACTGTCGCATGTCACTATCACTGTCACTATCACTGTCCTACTGTCACTGTCCACTGTCACCGTCACTACTATCACTGTCACTGTCACTGTCACTGTCACTGTCACTGTCACTGTCACTGTCACTATCACTATCACTGTCACTGTCACTGTCACTATCACTGTCACTGTCACTATCACTGTCACTATCACTATCACTATCACTGTCACTGTCACTGTCACTGTCACTATCACCCCGCCCGCTGTCCCCAGCCCACCTGTGACATCTGGGGCCGGGGACAGATGTCGCGGGGTGGCACGGCGCGGGGCAGGAGGGCGTTGAGCAGGTGGCACAGCAGGACCCCGTCGCGCAGCGCCTGCGCCAGGTCCCACACCTGTCCCCCGGGGCTGCTGGCCCGGTGGCCGGCGGGCAGGACGCGTGCGGCCACCAGCCACTGGGCACATTGGCGCCACACCTCCATGGGGACACGGGCGGGGCCGGGGGCGCCGGCAGGGGGGATGCAGAAAGGTTGGGTCCTGGCAGGGCGAATTTCTGTGGAGCTGGGTCCTGGCAGGGTGAATTTCTGTGGAGCTGGGTCCTGGCAGGGTGAATTTCTGTGGAAGAACCAATGGAGTTGGGTCCTGGCAGGATGAATTTCTGTGGAAAAAGTGGTGGAGTTGGGTCCTGGCAGGATGAATTTCTGGGAAAAAGTGGTGGAGTTGGGTCCTGGCAGGATGAATTTCTGTGGAGCTGGGTCCTGGCAGGATGGAATTCAGAAGAGTTGGGTCCTGGCAGGGCGAATTTCTACGGAAGAACCAATGGAGGTGGGTCCTGGCAGGGCGAATTTCTGTGGAGCTGGGTCCTGGCAGGATGAATTTCTGTGGAGTTGGGTCCTGGCAGGATGAATTTCTGTGGAGCTGGGTCCTGGCAGGGTGAATTTCTGGAAGAACCAATGGAGTTGGGTCCTGGCAGGATGAATTTCTGTGGAGCTGGGTCCTGGCAGGATGAATTTCTGTGGAGTTGGGTCCTGGCAGGATGAATTTCTATGGAAAAAGTGGTGGAGTTGGGTCCTGGCAGGATGGAATTCAGAAGAGTTGGGTCCTGGCAGGATGAATTTCTATGGAAGAACCAATGGAGTTGGGTCCTGGATCAATTTCTGTGGATGAGCCGGTGCAGATGAGATCCAGAGGAGAGGAGACCCTGGAGGAGATCAGATCCCAATGGAGACCAGATCCCAAATGGAGATCAGATCCCAGTGGAGATCAGATCCCAAATGGAGACCAGATCCCAAATGGAGATCAGATCCCAATGGAGATCAGATCCCAATGGAGATCAGATCCCAGTGGAGATCAGATCCCAATGGAGATCAGATCCCAATGGAGATCAGATCCCAATGGAGATCAGATCCCAGCAGAGATCAGATCCCAAATGGAGATCAGATCCCAAATGGAGATCAGATCCCAGCACAGACCAGATCCCAGCAGAGATCCAATCCCAGCACAGATCAGATCCCAGCACAGATCAGATCCCAGCACAGATCTGATCCCAGCACAGATCAGATCCCAGCACAGATCCGATCTCAGTGTCCCCCCTCCCGTCCAGACCCGCCCCAGGTGAGCCCTGCCCTGTGCCACCTCAGCAGGGCCACGTCCAGCGAGGAGCCGCTGAATGTCCCCTGCGTGACCCCTGGGTGACCCCTGCGTGACCCCTGCGTGACCCCTGATGATCCCAGGGTGACCCCTGGATGACCAAGGATGACCCCGGATGACCCCAGATGACCCCGGGTGACCCTTGAATGACCCCTGAATGACCCCTGGATGACCCCAGGGTGACCCTGGATGACCCCGATGACCCCAGATGACCCCTGATGACCCCGATGACCCCTGGATGACCCTGAATGACCCCGATGACCCCTGATGACCCCGATGACCCCTGATGACCCCTGATTACCCTGAATGACCCCCGGATGACCCTGGATGACCCCGGATGACCCCTGGATGACCCCTGGATGACCCCAGATGACCCCTGATGACCCCTGATGACCCCTGGATGACCCCAGATGACCCCTGGGTGACCCCAGATGACCCCTTGGTGACCCCTGGGTGACCTCTGGCCAAACCTCAGCTCCTCCGGCCGCTCCGGCCGCTCCCACGGCGCACGGGGTTTCCCTTCCCCCCAGGAAGGGGCGGAACCGGAGCCGCTGGGGCCCCGCGGGGCCACCGCCGGTGACAAGTGACAGATGTCGGTCCCCGTGCCACCGCCACGTCCGGGTGGCCCCGATGGGCTCCTTGTCCGGCTGGTGGCCTGCAGGACCCCCCGGAGTGGCCAGCGGGGTCCGGCCGGGCCTGGCAGGGGGGTGGCAGCGGAGGAGGTGGCACAGGGGACAAGGGAGGTGTCGCGCCTGCGCCCCAGGGGTGCCGCGGGGGACAACGGGAACTGGGCCGTGGCTACCGGGGTGGCTTCCGGGGCCACCTTCCTGTCACGGCGGTGGCAACCAGGGAGGAGCCGCCAGCACGGGGTGGTGGGGACGAGGGGACAATGGGGGGGACATGGGAGATGGGGGGGGTCTGGGAGCCATGGCAGGGTCCCAGGTGGGGTCCAGGTGGCCGGATGTGGTGGCCCGAGGGGTCCATGGTGGCCCAGGGGGTCCAGGAGGGATCAAGGTGGCCCAAAGGGTCTAGGAGGGGTCCAAGTGGCCTGGACATGGCGGCCCAGGGGGGTCCATGGTGGCCCAGGGGACCCATGGTGGCCAGGGGGGTCCATGGTGGCCCAGGGGATCCATGGTGGCCCAGGGGATCCATGGTGGCCCAGGGGACCCATGGTGGCCTGGGGGTCCATGGTGGCCCAGGGGGGTCCATGGTGGCCCAGGGGACCCATGGTGGCCCAGGGAGGTCCATGGTGGCCCAGGGGACCCATGGTGGCCCAGGGGGTCCATGGTGGCCCAGGGGGTCCAGGAGGGATCAAGGTGGCCCAAAGATGGTGGCCCAGAAGGTCCCAGGAGGTGTCCAAGTGGCCTGGACATGGTGGCCCAGCGGGTCCCATGGTGGCCCAGCGGGTCCATGGTGGCCCGGGGGGTCCAGGACAAAAAGAGGTGGCTGGACTTGGTGGCCCAGGGGGTCCAGGAGAGATCCAGGTGGCCCAAAGATGGTGGCCCAGGGGGTCCCAGGAGGTGTCCAAGTGGCCTGGACATGGTGGCCCAGGGGACTCATGGTGGCCCAGGGGACTCATGGTGGCCTGGGGGATCCATGGTGGCCTGGGGATCCATGGTGGCCCAGCGGGTCCCTTGGTGGCCCAGGGGGTCCAGGAGAGATCCAGGTGGCCCAAAGATGGTGGCCCAGAAGGTCCCAGTGGGGGTCAAGGTGGCCTGGGCATGGTGGCCCAGGGGGTCCAAGGTGGCCCAAGAGGTCCAGAAGGGGTCCAGATGTCCAGGACCTATTGGGGGTCTCAGGATGGACCCAGGTGTGCAGGTCCAGGAGGTCACCCAGGTCCTGTCAGGTGTCACCCAGGTGTGCAGGTCCAGGAGGTCACCCAGGTCCTGTCAGGTGTCACCCAGATGTGCAGGTCCAGGTGGGCCCCAAATCCCCAGGTCCTACCAGGGGGTCCAGGAGATGACCCAGGTCCTGTCAGGTGTCTCAGGTGTCACTCAGGTGTCCAGATCCAGGTGGTGACCCAGGTGTCCAGGTCCTACCAGGGGGTCCAGGAAGTCACCCAGGTCCTGTCAGGTGTCACTCAGGTGTCCAGGTCCTACCAAAGGTCCTGGAGGTGTCCAGGTCCTTTCAGGTGTCACTCAGGTGTCCAGGTTCAGGTGTCCAGGTCCTATCAGGGGTCCTGGAGGTCACCCAGGTCCTGTCAGGTGTCTCAGGTGTCACCCAGGTGTCCAGATCCAGGTGGGCCCCAAATCCCCAGCTCCTCCCAGGGGGTCCTGAAGGTCACCCCGACCCTTTCAGGTGTCACTCAGGTGTCACTCAGGTGTCACTCAGGTGTCACTCAGGTGTCCAGCTCCTCCCAGGGGGTCCTGGAGGTCACCCAGACCCTTTCAGGTGTCTCAGGTGCCCCCCAGGTGTCCATGCCCAGCTGGGGGAGGGGGTCTCAGGGCGGTCCCCTCATTGTCCCCCCGTCGCGACCCCCCCTCGGGTGTCCCCCCCGCCGGTGTCGCAAGCCCCGCGGTGGCCCCGCGCCAGCGCCTTCCCCGAAATGAGGAACGACCGCGCGTCCCGGCAGCCCCTCCCCCACCCCGCGGGGGACAGCGGGGGGAGGGGGGCCCCAACCCCCACCCAAGGGTGCGGGACCCCCCCCCTCAGCGCGGGGGTGTCCATGGTGTCACCCCACCCCCACTCAGGTGGCCGCAGGTGGCCGGGGGGTGGCCGGGGGTGGCCGGGGGGTGGCCGGGGTGGCCGGGGTGGCCGCAGGTGGCCGCAGGTGGCCGGGGGTGGCCGGAGGGTGGCCGGGGGTGGCCGGGGGTGGCCGGGGGTGGCCGGAGCCCCCTCCCCACCCCCACCCATGGGTGGGCCCAGGGCCCGGGTTACCCATTAACCACCGTGGCCACCATAAAGGGACCCCCACCCCCTCCTCCTCCTCCTGCTGCTGGCCGCTGGCCGCTGTCGCTGTCGCTGTCGCTGTCGCTGTCGCGGCCATGGGGGCTCCGGCGCTGCCCCCACCCCCGCCGCCTCCTCCTCCTCCTCCTCTTCGGCCTCGTGGTGCTGCTCGGGACCCCCGCCCGCGCCAAGCTGTGAGAGACTGGGACCACCCCCCACCCCCTGGGACCCCCCCTCACCCATGGGACCCCCCTAATCCATGGGATCCCCCTAATCCATGGGACCCCCTAATCCATGGGACCCCCATGGAATCCCCTTTTTTGGGATCCCCCACTCACCCATGGGACCCCAAATCCATGGGACCCCCCAGTCCATGGGACCCCCACTCACCCATGGGACCCCCATGGAATCCCCATTTTTGGGACCCCAAATCCATGGGATCCCCCCATGGAATCCCCATTTTTGGGACCCCAAATCCATGGGACCCCCATGGAATCCCCTTTTTTGGGATCCCCCACTCACCCATGGGACCCCAAACCCATGGGACCTCCACTCATGGGACCCCCAAATCCATGGGACCCCCCCATGGAATCCCCTTTTTTGGGACCCCCCATCGATGCGACCCCTCAATCCATGGGACCCCAAACCCATGTGACCCCCAAACCCATGGGACCCCCATGGAATCCCCATTTTTGGAAACCCCCCCCCCAGCCTGGATCCCCAATATTCGGGACCCCCCAAAATCCCAAACCTGCCAGGGACCCCCTAAACCCAAATGAAATGTGAGATTTGGGGTGTAAGGAGGGATTTGGGGTGCAGTGGGGACAGATTTTGGGGTTTTTGGGTGCTCTGAGGTGATTTCGGGACAGATTTTGGGGGTTCTGGGTGCTCTGAGATCCCCACGGCGATTTTGGGACTGATTTTGGGTTTTTGGGTTCTCTGATGTCCAGAAGATGTTGTGGGGACAGATTATGGGGATTTTAGATTTTTGGGGCTTTTTGGAGATTTTTGAAATTTTTTTGGACAGATTTTGGGGTTTGGGGTGTTCTGAGGTGATTTTGGGACATATTTAGGGGTTTCTGGGTTTTCGGGCTTTTTGGGGAATTCAGTTTTGTTTTTTTGGATTTTTTTTAAATTTTTTTATAGATTTTGGGGTTTCTGGGTTCTCTGACGTGCAGAAGATGTTGTGGGGACAGATTATGGGGATTTTGGATTTTTGGGGCTTTTTGGAGAATTTTGAAATTTTTTTGGGACAGATTTTGGGGTTTCTGGGTTCTCTGAGGCTCCCAAGGTGATTTATGGACAGATTTTGGGGTTTGGGGTGTTCTGAGGTGATTTTGGGACATATTTAGGGGTTTCTGGGTTTGGGGGCTTTTTAGGGAATTTTGGGATTTTTTTTTTTAATAGATTTGGGGGTTCTGGGTGCTCTGAGGTGATTTTGGGACAGATTTTGGTGTTTCTGGGTGTTTTGCGGTCCACAAGGTGATTTCAGGGACAGATTTTGGGGTTTTGGGTGCTCTGAGCTGATTTCGGGACAGATTTGGGGTTTTTGGGTGCTGTGATGTCCCCGAGGTAATTTCGGGGCAGATTTTGGGGTTTTGGGTGCTCTGAGCTGATTTCGGGACAGATTTGGGGTTTCTGGTTGCTCTGATGTCCCCGAGGTGATTTTGGGACAGATTTTGGGGTTTTGGGTGCTCTGATGTCCCCAAGCTGATTTCGGGGCAGATTTTGGGGTTTTGGGTGCTCTGAGCTGATTTCGGGACAGATTTGGGGTTTTGGGTGCTCTGATGTCCCCAAGCTGATTTCGGGGCAGATTTTGGGGTTTTTGGGTGCTCTGAGCTGATTTCGGGACAGATTTGGGGTTTTGGGTGCTCTGATGTCCCCAAGCTGATTTCTGCGCAGATTTTGGGGTTTCTGTGCCCCTCCCCCGCAGCCCCCGTGACCGCCCCGCGCTGTCCCCAGGGTGACCATGGTGGCCCCGGCCGTGCTGCGGCTGGAGACGGACGAGCTGGTGGCCCTGGAGGCCCCCGGGGTGGCCGCGGCCACCGAGGCGCTGCTGCGGGTCCAGGATTTCCCCCAGAAGCGGCAGGTCCTGTTCGAGACCCGCGTGGCGCTGAGCCCGGAGCAGGGCATGATGGCCACGGCCACCATCAAGGTACGGCGGCCTTGTCACCTCCCCTCGTCATTGTCACCTCCCCTCGTCATTGTCACCTCCCCCGGTCATTGTCACCTCCCCTGGTCACTTGTCCTGGATCATTGTCCCACCTCCCTCCGGTCATTGTCACCACCCCTTGGTCACTCGTGCTGGATCGTTGTCACCACCCCTGGTCATTGTCACCTCCCCCCGGTCATTGTCACCTCCCCTGGTCACTTGTCCTGGATCATTGTCCCACCACCCCCCAGTCATTGTCACCTCCCCCGGTCATTGTCACCTCCCCTGGTCACTTGTCCTGGATCATTGTCCCACCTCCCTCCGGTCATTGTCACCACCCCCTGGTCACTGTCACCACCCCCTGGTCACTTGTCCTGGATCATTGTCCCACCTCCCTCCGGTCATTGTCACCACCCCCGGTCATTGTCACCACCCCCCGGTCATTGTCACCACCCCCGGTCATTGTCACCACCCCTTGGTCACTCGTGCTGGATCATTGTCACCACCCCTGGTCATTGTCACCACTCCCTGGTCGTTGTCACCTCCCCTTGGTCATTGTCACCACCTCCCCTGGTCATTGTCACCTCCCCCCGGTCACTGTCACCACCCCCTGGTCACTTGTCCTGGATCATTGTCACCACCCCCCACTCATTGTCCTCAATCATTGTCACCACCCCTCGGTCATTGCCACCCTCCCCTGGTCACTGTCCCCACCCCCTGGTCACTGTCACCTCCCCCCGGTCACTGTCACCACCCCCAGTCACTGTCCCCACCCCTGTCCACCACCCCTGGTCACTGTCCTGGGTCATTGTCCCAGTGGTCACTGCCCGGGATGGGAAATTGAGGCTGAACCCTGGACTGGGGTGGGGAACGGCCGGGGGGTGGACAGCGGGGCGGTCACTCTGGTGTCCATAGCAGTGGTCACTCCTGGTGTCCGTGGGGGTGGTCACTCCAGTGTCCGCGGGGGTGGTCACTCCAGTGTCCGTAGGGGTGGTCACTCCGGTGTCCATAGCAGTGGTCACTCCTGGTGTCCGTGGGGTGGTCACTCCGGTGTCCATAGCAGTGGTCACTCCACTGTCCATAGCAGTGGTCACTCCTGGTGTCCATACGGGTGGTCACTCCAGTGTCCATAGGAGTGGTCACTCCTGGTGTCCATACGGGTGGTCACTCAAGTGTCCATAGGAGTGGTCACTCCTGGTGTCCATACGGGTGGTCACTCCAGTGTCCATAGCAGTGGTCACTCCATGTCCAGGGGAGTGGTCACTCCTGATGTCCATAGCAGTGGTCACTCCCTCTGGTCACTCCTGGTGTCCATAGGGGTGGTCACAAGTGTCCCCTGTCCCTGTGGATGTCCCCACTGTCCCTGTCCCCTGTCCCCACTGTCCCCTGTCCCCACTGTCCCTGTCCCCTGTCCCCACTGTCCCCTGTCCCCACTGTCCCTGTCCCTGTCCCTGTGGATGTCCCCATTGTCCCCTGTCCCCACTGTCCCTGTCCCTGTCCCTGTCCCCTGTCCCTGTCCCTGTCCTCTGTCCCTGTGGATGTCCCCACAGCTGTCCCCACTGTCCCTGTCCCTGTCCCTGTCCCTGTCCCCCAGCTGTCCCCACTGTCCCTGTCCCTGTCCCTGTGGATGTCCCCCCAGCTGTCCCCACTGTCCCTGTCCCCAGGTCCCCGCCAAGCTGCTGCCGGCGGCGCAGGGGAAGCAGTTTGTGACGGTGACAGCCAAGGTGGCCGATGTGACACTGGAGAAGGTGCTGCTGGTGTCCCTGTGCAGCGGCCACGTGTTCGTGCAGACCGACAAACCCATCTACACCCCCGGGGCCACCGGTGAGCGGGGACAGCTGGGGACACCGCGGGGACACTGCGGGGACAGCTGGGGACACCGCAGGGACAGCTGGGGACACCGCAGGGACAGCTGGGGACACCGCGGGGACACTGCGGGGACAGCTGGGGACAGCTGGGGACAGCTGGGGACAGCGCGGGGACACCACAGGGACAGCTGGGGACACCGCAGGGACAGCTGGGGACACCGCGGGGACACTGCAGGGACAGCTGGGGACAGCTGGGGTTACATGGGGACACTGCGGGAACAGCTGGGGACAGCGCGGGGACACTGCGGGGACACCGCGAGGACACCACGGGGACACTGCAGGGACAGCTGGGGATACATGGGGACACTGTGGGGACAGCTGGGGACGCTGGGGATACAGGGGGATACGTGGGGACACACCTGGGGACACCTGGGGACAGCTGGGGACACATGGGGATACAGGGGACACACCTGGGAGCACCTAGGGACACCTGGGGACACCTGGAGACACATGGGGACACATGGGGACACCCCTGGGGACACCTGGGGACTCATGGGGACATACCTGGGGACACCTGGGGATACTGGGGACACATCTGGGGGCACATGGGGACACTGCATGAGACACTGTGGGGACACCTGGGGATGCCTGGAGACATCTGGGGACACACCTGGGGGACACCTGGGGACACCTGTGCTGGGTGTCCCCAAGTGTCCCCTCACCTTGTCCCTTGTGACCCCTCTCAATGCTGGATGTCCCCTGTGTCCCCTCACCTTGTCCCCTGTGTCCCCTCTCACTTTGACCCCCGTTTCCCCACCCTGTCCTTGTCCCCTCTCACTTTGTCCCTCCATGTCCCCTCACCTTGTCCCCAGGTGTCCCCTCACACTGCTGGGTGTCTCCCTGTGTCCCCACCCTGTCCTTGTCCCCTCTCACCTTGTCCCGCGTGTCCCCTCACCTTGTCCCCACGTTCCCCTCTCATCTTATCCCCTGTGTCCCCTCACCTTGTCCCCAAGTGTCCCCACCCTGTCCTTGTCCCTCTCACCTTGTCCCTCGTGTCCCCTCCCAGTGCTGGATGTCCCCACGTGTCCCCTCTCACCTTGTCCCTCGTGTCCCCTCACCTTGTCCCTCGTGTCCCCTCACACTGCTGGATGTCCCCACGTGTCCCCTCACACATTGTCCCTCGTGTCCCCTCACCTTGTCCCTCGTGTCCCCTCACACTGCTGGATGTCCCCACGTGTCCCCTCACACCTTGTCCCTCGTGTCCCCTCTCACCTTGTCCCTCGTGTCCCCTCTCACCTTGTCCCTCGTGTCCCCTCACCTTGTCCCTCGTGTCCCCTCCCAGTGCTCTGCCGCCTCTTCACCGTGGACCACCTCATGCAGCCGGTGGCCAAGACCGTCATCGTGGAGGTCAAGGTGGGTGACACAGGGGTGACACAGGGGTGACACAGGGTGGGTGACGCGGTGCCACCCGTGCCACCCGTGCCACCGTCCCCTCAGACGCCCGACAACGTCATCATCAAACAAGTCTCGGTGTCGTCCCCGATGAAAACCGGGATCCTGTCCCTCAACCACAACCTGCCCGAGGTCGTCAGGTGGGTGTCACCTCCCCCCGTGGTGGCCCTGGGGACATCCCTGGGGCTGTCCCCTCACTGTCCCTCACTGTCACCTCTCCCAGCCTGGGCACGTGGACGATTTCGGCCAAATTTGAGGATTCCCCGGATCAGGTTTTCAGCGCCCAGTTCGAGGTCAAGGAATACGGTGGGTGCGGGGCGGGGGAGGGTGGGACGCTGGGATTGTCCCCAAGGGGTGGCATCGGTGTCACCGGTGTCACCGGTGTCACCCCTGCAGTGCTGCCGAGCTTTGAGGTGACCGTGACTCCCACGGAGAAGTTCCTGTACATCGACAGCCAGGAGGATTTCCGGGTGTCCATCCTGGCCAGGTGACCCCAAAAGTGTCCCCAAAAGTGTCCCCAAAAGTGTGGGGGACAGGGGACGGGGGACAGCTCTGCTCTGCTGCTGTTCCTGGAGGGTGACGGAGACACAGGGTGACACGGTGACATGGGTGGTGACTGTGGCAGGGATGGGATGACAGAGAGGGGTGACAGGGTGGGGACATGGGGACAGAGGTGACATTGGTGGTGGTGGCAGGGATGGAATGACATGGGGACACAGAGACACAGTGACAGGGTGACACAGTGACTGAGTGACATGGACACAGTGACACTGTGACACGGTGACATGGTGACACAATGCCATGGCGACACTGTGACACTGTGACTCAGTGACACGTTGACACTGTAACACGGTGACACGGTGACACTGTGACATGGTGACAGTGTAACATGGTGACATGGTGACAGGGTGACACTGTAACACGGTGACACTGTGACACGGTGACATGGTGACACTGTGACACGGTGACACAGTGACACTGTAACATGGTGACAGTGTAACACAGTGACACGGTGACACAGTGCACAGTGCCAAGGTGACACAGTGACACAGTGACATGGTGACAGTGTAACACGTTGACACGGTGACAGTGTAACACTGTAACATGGTGACAGTGTGACACGGTGACACAGTGACACTGTGACAGGGTGACACGGTGGCAGGGTGACACGGTGACACACTAAAAGGGTGACACGGTGACACGGTGACACGGTGGCACTGTAAAGTGTAGCATGGTGACACGGTGACAGTGTAACACTGTAACACGGTGACATGGTGACACAGTGACACGGTGACACGGACACGGTGACAGGGTGACATGGTGACACAGTAAAAGGGTGACATGGTGACACTGTGACACGGTGGCAGGGTGACACGGTGGCAGGGTGACACAGTAAAAGGGTGACACGGTGACACTGTGACACGGTGGCAGGGTGACACGGTGACACAGTAAAAGGGTGACACAGTGACAGGGTGGCACGGTGGCAGGGTGACACGGTGGCAGGGTGACACGGTGACACAGTAAAAGGGTGACACGGTGACACTGTGACACTGTGACATGGTGACACGGTGGCAGGGTGGCAGGGTGACACAGTAAAAGGGTGACACGGTGACAGTGTGACAGGGTGACAGGGTGGCGCTGTCCCCAGGTACCTGTTCCAGAAGCGCCTGGAGGGGACGGCGTTTGTGCTCTTCGGGGTCATGGTGGACGACGAGAAGAAAAGTGTCCCCCAGTCCCTGCAGCGCCTGGCGGTGAGCTGGCACTGTCCCCAACACTGTCCCCAACACTGCCACTGTCCCCAGCCCTGCCACTGTCCCCAACCCTGTCCCCAACCCTGGCACTTTCCTTGTCCCCAGCCCTGTCCCTGTCCCTGTCTCAAATCCTGGCATTGTCCCTGTCCCTGTCCCTGTCCCTGTCCCTAAAGATGGCATTGTCCCTGTCCCCAACCCAGTCTCCACCCCTGTCCCCGTGTCCCCAGGTGGTGGACGGTAGCGCTGAGGCCGTGCTGTCCCCAAGCCTGTCCTAACCCTGTCCCCAATCCTGTCCCCATGTCCCCTGGTGGCGGACAGTGATGCCGAGGTCGTGCTGTCCCCAAGCCTGTCCTAACCCTGTCCTAACCTTGTCCCCAACCCTGTCCTAACCCTGTCCCCAAGCCTGTGCTAACCCTGTCCCCAGTCGTGTCCCCAGGTGGTGGATGGCAGCGCCGAGGCCGTGCTGTCCCCAAGCCTGTCCTAACCCTGTCCCCAACCGTGTCCCCATGTCCCCAGGTGGTGGATGGCAGCGCCGAGGCCGTGCTGTCCCCAAGCCTGTGCTAACCCTGTCCCCAACCGTGTCCCCATGTCCCCAGGTGGTGGATGGCAGCGCCGAGGCCGTGCTGTCCCCAAGCCTGTGCTAACCCTGTCCCCAACCGTGTCCCCAATCGTGTCCCCAGGTGGTGGATGGCAGCGCCGAGGCCGTGCTGTCCCCAAGCCTGTGCTAACCCTGTCCCCAACCGTGTCCCCATGTGTCCCCAGGTGGTGGATGGCAGCGCCGAGGCCGTGCTGTCCCCAAGCCTGTGCTAACCCTGTCCCCAACCGTGTCCCCATGTCCCCAGGTGGTGGATGGCAGCGCCGAGGCCGTGCTGTCCCCAAGCCTGTCCTAACCCTGTCCCCAACCGTGTCCCCATGTCCCCAGGTGGTGGATGGCAGCGCCGAGGCCGTGCTGTCCCCAAGCCTGTGCTAACCCTGTCCCCAATCGTGTCCCCATGTCCCCAGGTGGTGGATGGCAGCGCCGAGGCCGTGCTGTCCCCAAGCCTGTCCTAACCCTGTCCCCAACCGTGTCCCCATGTCCCCAGGTGGTGGATGGCAGCGCCGAGGCCGTGCTGTCCCCAAGCCTGTGCTAACCCTGTCCCCAACCGTGTCCCCATGTCCCCAGGTGGTGGATGGCAGCGCCGAGGCCGTGCTGTCCCCAAGCCTGTGCTAACCCTGTCCCCAGCCGTGTCCCCGTGTCCCCAGGTGGTGGATGGCAGCGCCGAGGCCGTGCTGTCCCCAACCCTGTGCTAACCCTGTCCCCAATCGTGTCCCCGTGTCCCCAGGTGGTGGATGGCAGCGCCGAGGCCGTGCTGTCCCCAAGCCTGTGCTAACCCTGTCCCCAATTGTCCCCATGTCCCCAGGTGGTGGATGGCAGCGCCGAGGCCGTGCTGTCCATGGCGCACCTGCGCGAGCGCTTCCCCAAGCCCCACGAGCTGGTGGGACACTCCCTGTATGTCACTGTCACCGTCATCACCGAGTCAGGTCTGTGCGGGGACACGGCGGGTGACAGGGACAGTGGGGGGGGGCACACAGGACAGTGGGGGGACATGGGGGACAGGGACAGTGAGGGGACACGGGACAGGGACAGCAAGGGGGCACAGAGGACAGTGGGGGGGGCACAGGGGGGCAGGGACAGTGGGGGGGCACAGGGACCAGCGGGGGGACACAGGGGACAGGGACAGTGGGGGACATGGGGGACAGGGAAAGCAGAGGGACACAGGGGGCAGGGACAGCGAGGGTACAATGGGACAGGGACAGTGAGGGGACAATGGGGGGACAAGGGATGGGGACAATGGGGGGACGCGGCGGGTGACAGAGACAGCGGGAGGACACGGGGGACAGTGGGGGCACACGGGTGACAGGGACAGTTAGGTGACAATGGGACAGGGACAGTGGGGAGCCACAAGGGGCAGGGATAATGAGGGGACAATGGGACAGGGACAATGAGGGGACAATGGGACAGGGACAGCGAGGGGACACGGGGGGTGGCAGGGATGGTGGGAAGACACGGGGGACAGGGACAGCAGGGGGACACAAGTGACAGGGACAATGGGGGGACACAGGGGGACAGGAACAGTGCGGGACACAGGGGACAGGGACAGTGAGGAGGCACAGGGGGGCAGGGGACACCCGGGATGGGTGACAGGGTGCCCAGGTGACACGGGTGTCCCCGCAGGCAGTGACATGGTGGAGACACAGCACAGTGGTGGCAGGGGGACATAGAGGGAACAGGGGACAGTGAGGGTACACATGGGACAGGGGACACCTGGGACGGGGGACACCTGTGACAGAGGACACCCGGGACGGGTGACAGGCCCCCAGGTGACACGGGTGTCCCCGCAGGCAGTGACATGGTGGAGGCCCAGCGCGGTGGCATCCCGATTGTCACCTCCCCGTACAGCGTCCACTTCACGCACACCCCCAAGTACTTCAAGCCGGGGATGCCCTTCGACCTCACGGTTGGTGACATCCTGGGGACAGCGGTGGCCCGGGGTGGTGGCACCAGGCCAGTGGGGTTGGGGGTGGAGGAGTCGGGCCCTGCGTGGTGTCCCTGTGTCACCTGGGAGGGGCTGGGGACAGCGGGCTGTCCCTGTGTCACCGGGATGGCCCCTCCTGGTGGCAGTGTCCCTTCTCAGTGTCATTGTCCCTTCCCAGTGTCATTGTCCCTTCCCAGTGCCACCACCCCCTTCCCAGTGCCACCACCCCTTCCCAGTGCCACCACCCCTTCCCAGTGTCATTGTCCCTTCCCAGTGCCACCAGCCCTTCCCAGTGCCACCACCCCTTCCCAGTGTCCCTTCCTGGTGCCACCACCCTGTCCCAGTGTCCCTTCCTGGTGCCACCACCCCTTCCCAGTGCCCTTCTCCAGCATCATTGTCCCTTCCCAGTGTCCCCTCCAGGTGCCACCAACCTGTCCCACTGCCCACTCCCTCACTCCCCATCCCCCTGTAACGTCCCCGTGTCCCCCGGTGTCCCCTCCAGGTTCTTGTCACCAACCCCGACCAGTCTCCGGCGCCGCGTGTCACCGTCCAGGCCGATGGCTTCCCGGGTGAGGTGTCCACGCAGCGCGACGGCACGGCCAGGCTGGTGCTCAACATGCCGGCCAACAAGGACAGCGTCCCCATCACCGTGAGTGGGGACACCGGGTGGCCGAGGGCGGCGGGAGTGACCACGTGCCTTGAGGTGGCCGGAGTGACCAGTGGTTTTGGTCACCAAGAGTCAGGACAGTAGGATTGGGGGACCACAATGGGCTGGACATTCATGGTGGTCACTCATCATTGGCAAAAAAAGAGGATGGCCAAAGTTGAGGTGACTGGTGGTCAACATGTCTGGAGTGACCAATGGTTGTGGTCAGCAAGAGTCAGGACAGCAGGATTGGGTGACCAGGATGGGCTGGACATTCATGGTGGTCACTCATTGTTGGCCAAAAAACAGGATGGCCAAAGTTGAGGTGGTTGGTGGTCAACATGTCTGGAGTGACCAATGGTTGTGGTCAGCAAGAGTCAGGACAGCAGGATTGGGGGACCACAATGGGCTGGACACTCATGGTGGTCACTCATCATTGGCAAAAAAAGAGGATGGCCAAAGTTGAGGTGACTGGTGGTCAACATGTCTGGAGTGACCGAGGGTTGTGGTCACCCAAGGGTCAGGATTGGGTGGCCAGGATGGGCTGGACATTCACGGTGGTCAAGGGTCATCCTGGTCACTCATTGTTGGCCAAAAAACAAGATGGTCAAGTTTGAGGTGGTTGGTGATCAAGAAGTCTGGAGTGACCAATGGTTGTGGTCAGCAAGGGTCAGGACAGCAGGATTGGGTGACCAGGATGGGCTGGACATTCATGGTGGTCAAGGGTCATCCTGGTCACTCATCATTGGCCAAAAAGCAGAATGGCCAAAGTTGAGGTGATTGGTGGTCAAGATGTCCAGAGTGACCAAGGGTCGGGGCTCTCCTGGTCACCATTGGCCAAGGGCTAGGTCAGGCTGACCATGGTGGCCAACTCAATTGGGTTGACCAAGACATGAGAGTGACCAATGACCAGATGTTAAAGAAACTGGTGGAGGTGTCCACAGTGGTCAGTTGTCCACGGTGGCATGAGGCCAGGGTGACCAGTGACCAGGAGCTGGGATGGCCAAAGCCAGAGAGACGAAAGTGGCCAAAACATTGAGGATGGCCAAGGTCCGGGGGACCATGGTGGTTGAGTGACCAAGACATTGATGGTCAGTTTGACCATGGAGATGGTCACCAAGGACCAGGACACCGGGAACGGGCAGGGACACCATGACAGACGAGACCTCTGTGGTGGCCACGAGCTCCAGGGTGGCCAAAACCTCCACAATGGTCAAGACCTTTATGGTGGCCAAGACCTCCATAGTGGTGGTCAAAACCTCCACATTGGCCAAAATCTCCATGGTGGCCAACACGCTTCCATGATGGCCAAGACCTCTGTGGTGGCCAAGACCTTTATGGTGGCCAAGACCTTCATGGTAGCCAGGATCTCTGTGGTGGCCAAGACCTCTGTGGTGGCCAAGACTTCCATAATGGCCAAAATCTCCATGATGGCCAATACACCTCCACAGTGGTCAAGACCTTCATGGTGGCCAAGACCTCCACAGTGGTGGCCAAGACCTTCATGGTGGCCAAAATCTCCATGATGACCAACACATCTCTACAATGGTCAAGACCTTTATGGTGGCCAAGACCTCCATAGTGGTGGCCAAGATCTCCATGATGACCAAGACCTCTGTGGTGGCCAAGACCTTCATGGTGGCCAGGATCTCTAGGGTGGCCAAGACCTTTGTGGTGGCCAAGACCTCCATAGTGGTGGCCAAGACCTCCATAGTGGTGGCCAAGATCTCCATGATGGCCAAAGCCTCTTACGGTGGCCAAGACCTTCATGGTGGCCAGGATCTCCAGAGTGGCCAAGACCTCTGTGGTGGCCAAAATCTCCATCATGACCAACACACCTCCATGACAGCCAAGATCTCTGTGGTGGCCAAGACCTCCACAGTGGTGGCCAAGACCTCCATGGTGACCAACACACCTCCATGATGGCCAAGACCTCTGTGGTGGCCAAGACCTCCATCATGACCAACACACCTCCATGATGGCCAAGACCTCTGTGGTGGCCAAGACCTCCATGATGGCCGAGATTTACGTGGTGGCCAAAACCTCTACAGTAGCCAAAACCTCCACAGTAGCCAAAATCTCCATGATGACCACCACGCCTCCATGATGGCCAAGACCTCTGTGGTGGCCAAGACCCCCATGATGGCCAAGATCTCCGTGGTGGCCAAAACCTCTACAGTGGCCAAGACCTCCACAGTAGCCAAAACCTCCATGACGACCACCACACCCCCACGACTCCCAACCCCTCTACGGAACCTCCATGGTGGCCAGGTGACTGAGTGCCACCGTGTCCCCTTTGTCACAGGTCCGGACCACCCAGCGCGGGCTGCCCCCGGAGCGCCAGGCCTCGCGGCAAATGACGGCCCAGGCCTACCGCAGCCAGGCCGGCTCGGGCAACTTCCTCCACCTGGCGGTAGCCGCCACCGAGCTCCAGCTCGGCGACAACCTGGCCGTCAACTTCCACCTCAAGACCAGCAACAACGACGTCCGAAACTCCGTCCCGTTCTTCACCTACCTGGTGGGTACCAACCCCGGAGCTCTTGGCTCCTACTTGGGTGTGATTTACCAAAATGTGAGCGTTGGTCTAATTAACGACACTCAACTGTGACGGACAAAAAATCTCTAACCATTTAAAGTTAGAAAGTTTGTGTTTATTCAGCGCTGGGCAGCACCGTGAGGTGATCCTCTAATACACTGCAAAATCACAGGTGATCACAAAATCTATTTATTGATTCAAACAAATCGATATTCATAATTACAGCCCCTCCCATCCCCCGCTTCCCATGGTAATTAGCTTGAATGGCTATTAAGCATTGATTGGCTTCTTAAATTAAGTCTGGGGTCGTTTCCATGGGGAGGGGTCTTAAGAGCAGGAAGTAAGGCGAGTCTTCCTCCCCCTAAACTCCTGACCTTTTCTATCAATGACAATACAAATGATTTCTGGGGATACTCCAGTTTCTCAAAGAATGGGTTTCTGGTTGCATTGTCCATGTTCCTTTGGGTTCTGCTCACTAGTTTTGTCTTTTCCCATTGTAAGCGCAGCTGAGCAAACATAAAATGACAGACAATCTATTATTTAAGCTTCAGATAACTCTAAAAATTTAAATCTAAATCTAAATCTAAATTTCATAATAATAATAATAATAGTAATAATAATAGTAATAATAATAGTAATAATAATAAATAATAATAGTAATAATAATAATAATAATAATAATAATAATAATAATAACAACAGAATAAAAATATAATAATAATAACAATAATAATAACAATAATAATAACAATAATAATAATATTAATAATAATAGAATAAAAAGTGAATAATAACAAGTGAATGGCTAGAAGCCCTGGCAAGAGGCAAAATGCAAGTGGCTAAAAGCCACAATGGCTAAAAAGCAACAACTCTCCCCAGTACAAACTCTTACATAGAATTTTTCCAGCAAGCTGAGATGCAAACTCTGACCGCCACTCCTCAAAAGCTTTAATCCCAACCTATCCAAAGGCTTTAATCCCAACCTATCCAAAGGCTTTAATTCCAACCCATCCCAAGGCTTTAATCCCAACCCATCCATCCCATCCCAAGGCTTTAATCCCAACCCATCCCAAGGCTTTAATTCCATCCCATCCCAAGGCTTTAATCCCAACCCATCCAAAGGCTTTAATCCCAACCCATCCCAAGGTTTTAATTAATCCCATCCCAAGGCTTTAATCCCATCCCATCCAAAGGCTTTAATTAATCCCAACCCATCCCAAGGCTTTAATCCCAACCCATCCCAAGGCTTTAATCCCAACCCATCCAAAGGCTATAATTAATCCCATCCCATCCCAAGGCTTTAATCCCATCCCAAGGCTTTAATCCCAACCCATCCCAAGGCTTTAATTAATCCCATCCCATCCCAAGGCTTTAATCCCATCCCAAGGCTTTAATCCCAACCCATCCCAAGGCTTTAATTCCATCCCATCCCAAGGCTTTAATCTCAACCCATCCCAAGGCTTTAATTAATCCCATCTCAAGGCTTTAATCCCATCCCATCCAAAGGCTTTAATTAATCCCAACCCATCCCAAGGCTTTAATCCCAACCCATCCCAAGGCTTTAATCCCAAACCATCCCAAGGCTTTAATTAATCCCAACCCATCCCAAGGCTTTAATTAATCCCATCCCATCCCAAGGCTTTAATCCCAACCCATCCCAAGGCTTTAATTAATCCCAACCCATCCCAAGGCTTTAATCCCAACCCATCCCAAGGCTTTAATTAATCCCATCCCAAGGCTTTAATCCCAACCCATCCAAAGGCTTTAATTAATCCCAACCCATCCCAAGGCTTTAATCCCATCCCATCCCAAGGCTTTAATCCCATCCCAAGGCTTTAATCCCAACTCATCCCAAGGCTTTAATCCCAACCCATCCCAAGGCTTTAATCCCATCCCAAGGCTTTAATCCCAACCCATCCCAAGGCTTTAATCCCAACCCATCCAAAGGCTTTAATCCCAACCCATCCCAAGGCTTTAATCCCATCCCAAGGCTTTAATCCCAAACCCAGCGCTCCGATTCCTCTCTGAAGAATTCAGAGACACCCCTGACTCGCTGACCCCAACACGGGGCCACCTGGGGCGTCCGGGTGGCCACCAAGGTCGCGTTTTTGGCAGATCATGAGCAAGGGGCGCGTCCTCCGCGCCGGCCGGCAGCGGCACGAGGCCGGGCAGAGCTTGGTGACAATGACGCTGCCGGTGACGCCCGAGCTCATCCCCTCCTTCCGCATCGTCGCCTATTACTTCGTCCTGCCCGGCGAGATCGTGGCCGACTCCGTCTGGGTGGACGTCAAGGACACCTGCATGGGCACCGTGAGTGTCCCCAAGTGTCCCCAAGGGGGTGGCCAAGGGGTTTGAGGGGACATTGAGAGACCTGGGGGTGCCTGAGGGATTTTGGGGTCCTTGTGGGATTTGTGGGGTCCTTGAGGGATTTTGGGGTCCTTGTGGGATTTGTGGGGTCCTTGAGGGATTTGTGGGGTCCTTGTGGGATTTGTGGGGTCCTTGTGGGATTTGTGGGGTCCTTGAGGGATTTGTGGGGTCCTTGTGGGATTTGTGGGGTCCTTGAGGGATTTGGGGGTCCTTGAGGGATTTTTTGGGTGCTTGAAGGACCTGGGGACCTTTGGAAGTGTTTGGGGGGACACTGGGGGACCTGGGGGTGCTCGAGGGATTTTTGGGGTCCTTGAGGGACTTGAGGACCTTTGGAAGGGTTTGGGGTAACATTTTTGGGGTCCTTGAAGGATTTTTGGGGTCCTTGCGGTCATTGGGGACCTTTGGAAGGGTTTGGGGTGACATTTTTGGGGTCCTTGAGGGATTTTTGGTGTCCTTGAGGGATTTTTGGGGTCCTTGAAGGATTTTTGGGGTCCTTGCGGTCATTGGGGACCTTTGGAAGGGTTTGGGGTGACATTTTTTGAGTCCTTGAGAGATTTTTTGTGTCCTTGAAGGATTTTTGGGGTCCTTGCGGTCATTGGGGACCTTTGGAAGGGTTTGGGGTGACATTTTTTGAGTCCTTGAGAGATTTTTGTGTCCTTGAAGGATTTTTGGGGTCCTTGCGGTCATTGGGGACCTTTGGCAGGGTTTGGGGTGACACTGAGTGACCCGAGTGTCCCCTGGTGGGGACCTGGTGTCACTTTGGCTGATTTTGGAGTCCTGGCCACCTGCTGGGTAGCCCAGCTGACCCCGTGGCCACCAACTTCCCCCGGAGGCCCAAACTCGCCGTCCCCTCATTTTGGGGTGACAAAAGTGGCTTTTGGGGACACCGTGGGGACGTCACCCCGCTGTGTGCGTGGCAGCTGGTGGTGAAGGGGGCGACAGAAGGTGACAACCGCGTGCAAGAGCCGGGGACGCCGATGAGGCTGCGCATCGAGGGCGACCACAAGGCGCACGTGGGGCTGGTGGCCGTGGACAAGGGCGTCTTCGTGCTCAACAACAGGAACAGGCTCACCCAGACCAGGGTGGGTGGCCCTGTCCCCGATGTCCCCAAGGGGTGTGGCCATCATGGTTGTCCCTGTCTCTGCTGTCCCCTGGTGGTGGCCATTGTGGTTGTCCCTGTCCCCAGTGTCCCTGCTGTCCCCAGTGTCCCTGCTGTCCCCAAGTGGTGGCCATGGTTGTTATCCCTGTCCTGCTGTCCCCAGGTGGTGGCAGTGGCTGTCACAGCTGTCCTGCTGTCCCTGTTGGTGGAAGTGGCTGTCACAGCTGTCCCACTGTCCCAGGGTGGTGGCAGTGGCTGTCACAGCTGTCACAGCTGTCCTGCTGTCCCCAAGTGGTGGCAGTGGTGGCTGTCACAGCTGTTACAGCTGTCCCTGTTGGTGGAAGTGGCTGTCACAGCTGTCCTGCTGTCCCTGTTGGTGGAAGTGGCTGTCACAGCTGTCCTGCTGTCCCTGTTGGTGGAAGTGGCTGTCCCCCCTGTCCTGCTGTCCCTGTTGGTGGCAGTGGCTGTCACAGCTGTCACAGCTGTCCTGCTGTCCCTGTTGGTGGCAGTGGCTGTCCCCCCTGTCCTGCTGTCCCTGTTGGTGACAATGGCTGTCCCTGCTGTCCTGCTGTCCCTTTTGGTGGCAGTAGCTGTCACAGCTGTCACAGTTGTCCTGCTGTCCCTGTTGGTGGCAGTGGCTGTCCCCCCTGTCCTGCTGTCCCTGTTGGTGGCAGTGGCTGTCACAGCTGTCACAGCTGTCCTGCTGTCCCTGTTGGTGACAATGGCTGTCCCTGCTGTCCTGCTGTCCCTGTTGGTGACAGTGGCTGTCCCTGCTGTCCTGCTGTCCCTGTTGGTGACAGTGGCTGTCCCTGCTGTCCTGCTGTCCCTGTTGGTGACAATGGCTGTCACAGCTGTCCTGCTGTCCCTGTTGGTGGCAGTGGCTGTCCCTGCTGTCCTGCTGTCCCTGTTGGTGGCAGTGGCTGTCCCCCCCGTCCTGCTGTCCCTGTTGGTGGCAGTGGCCGTCCCAGCTGTCCCCTGTGCCCACAGGTGTGGGACACGGTGGAGAGGAGTGACATCGGCTGCACGGCGGGCAGTGGCAGGGACAACGTCGGGGTCTTCACGGACGCTGGCCTGAGCCTGGCCACCAATGTCCAGCTGTCCACCCCGCAGCGGTCAGGTGGGGACAGCTGCGGTGGCACCTTGGGGACAGGCGGGTGGCACCGCAGGGATGGGCGAGGTGACATTCAGGGGTGGGAGAGGTGACATCTCAGGGACAGGAGGTGACACCTTGAGGATGGGGGAAGTGACAGCTTGGGGATAGGGGAGGTGACACCTCAGGAATGAGACACCGCAGGGACTGGGAGGTGACATCTCAGGGATGTGACACTGCAGGGACAGGAGGTGACAGCTTGAGGGTGGGGGAGGTGACATCTCAGGAATGCAGGAGGTGACACTTCAGGAATGTGACATCTCATGGATGGGGAAGGTGACACCTCAGGGACAGGGGAGGTGACACCTCAGGGATGGAGGAGGTGACACTTGGGGAATGTGACACCTCAGGGATGGGGGAGGTGACATCTCAGGGATGGGGGAGGTGACATCTCAGGGATTGGGAGGTGACACTTCGGGAATGTGACACCTCAGGGATGGGGGAGGTGACACCTCAGGGACAGGAGAGGTCACCAGGGTGTTCCTTGTCCCTGAAGATGCCAAAGTGTCCCAGGACCCTGAGGGCCACCTGTGTCCTGCAGTGTCCCATGTCCCAAATGCCACCAGTGTCCTTGAGGGCCACCAGAGTGTCCCGTGTCCCAAAGGCCACCAGAGTGTCCCCTTGTCCCAAATGCCACCAGCGTCCTGTGTCGCAAAGAGCCACCAGAGTGTCCCACACCCTCAGAGTCCCCATGCCCAAAAGCCACCAGAGTGTCCCAAACCCCTCAAGAGCCACCAGAGTGTCCCACACCCCTGAGGTCCCCATGCCCAAAAGCCACCAGAGTGTCCCACAACCCAAAAGCCACCAGGGTCCCACCCCCCCAGAGCTCCCCATTCCTGAGAGCCACCAGAGTGTCCCAAACCCCAGAAGCCACCAGAGTGTCCCAAACCCAACAGCCACCAAAGTGTCCCATTCCCAAAGCCACCAGCGTGTCCCACACCCCCAAGGTCCCCATTCCCAAGAGCCACCAGAGTGTCCCACACCCCCAGAAGCCACCAGAGTGTCCCAAACCCCAAAAGCCACCAGCATGTCCCACACCCTCAGGGTCCCCATTCCCAAAAGCGACCGGAGTGTCCCAAACCCCTGAGGTCCCCATTCCCAAAAGCCACTAAAGTGTCCCACACCCCCAAAGTCCCCATTCCCAAAAGCCACCAGAGTGTGCCACACCCCTGAGCTCCCCAGTCTTGAGAGCCACCACAGTGTCCCACACCCTCAGGGTCCCCATTCCCAAAAGCCACCAGAGTGTCCCACAGCCCCAGAAGCCACCAGCATGTCCCACACCCTCAGGGTCCCCATTCCCAAAAGCCACCAGAGTGTCCCACACCCCCAAAGTCCCCATTCCCGAGAGCCACCAGAGTGTCCCAAACCCCAAAAGCCACCAGAGTGTCCCACATCCCCAAGCTCCCCATTCCCGAGAGCCACCAGAGTGTCCCACAACCCTCAGGAGCCACCAGAGTGTCCCACACCCCCAAAGTCCCCATTCCCAAGAGCCACCAGAGTGTCCCACACCCCTCCCCATTCCCAAAAGCCACCAGAGTGTCCCACACCCCCAAAGTCCCCATTCCCAAAAGCCACCAGAGTGTCCCACACCCTCAGGGTCCCCACACCCCCAAAAGCCACCAGAGTGTCCCACACCCCAAGCTCCCCATTCCCAAGAGCCACCAGACTGTCCCACATCCCCAAAACCCACCTGACCGTCCCACGCCCCGAGCTCCCCCTCCCCAGCGCCGCGGGGCCGGCCCCAGCCCTGTCCGTGTGTCCGGCAGCGGCCGAGTACTCGGACAAGCTGGAGCGGAAATGCTGCGAGGACGGGATGAGGGAGAACCCGATGGGGCACAGCTGCGAGAGGAGGAGCGGGTACATCCAGGAGGGCGAGGGCTGCGTGCGCGCCTTCCTCGACTGCTGCCGCTACATCAAGGCCAAGCGCGACCAGCAGAACGTCTCGCCCAGCGCCGGGCTGGCCAGAAGCAAGTGTGGGGGCTCAGGGGGTCGGGGAAAGGTTGGGGGAGCCCCGGGTGGGGTTTGGGGGAAGGTTGGGAGGGGTTTGGGTGGGTTTTGGGTGGGTTTTGGGGGGGTTTTGGGGGTTTTGGTGAATCTCAGGTGAGTTTGAGGGATTTTTTGTGGGGAAAGTTTGGGTGGTGCTGGGGTGACACGGGGTGACACTGGGGTGGCGCTGAGTGACACTGGGGTGACACTGAGTGACACTGAGTGACGCTGGGGTGACCCTGAGTGATACTGAGGTGACACTGGGGTTACACTGGGCCACACTGCGGTGACACCAGGGTGACACCGGGGTGACACTGGGGTGACACTGGGGTGACACTGGGTGACACTGGGGTGACACTGGGTGACACTGAGTGACACTGGGGTGACACCGGGGTGATGCCGGCTCCGCTCAGGGCTCGCAGCCCCGGGGCCACGTTGGCGAGGGCCGATGCCACCACCCCCAGGCCAGGAGGAGGACGATCTGTTCTTGCTGGTGGCCCTGAGTGACACTGGGGTGACACTGGGTGACACTGGGGTGACATTGGGTGACACTGGGGTGACACCAGGGTGATGCCGGGGGTAACACTGGGATGACACTGGGGTAACAGTGGGGTGACCCTGAGTGACACTGGGGTGACACTGGGTGACACTGGGGTGACATTGGGTGACACTGGGGTGACACTGGGGTGACACCAGGGTGATGCCGGGGGTAACACTGGGATGACGCTGGGGTAACAGTAGGGTGACCCTGAGTGACACTGGGATGACATTGGGTGACACTGGGGTGACATTGGATGACACTGGGGTGACACCAGGGTGATGCCGGGGGTTACACTGGGATGACACTGGGGTAACAGTAGGGTGACCCTGAGTGACACTGGGGTGACACTGGGATGACATTGGGTGACACTGGGGTGACATTGGATGACACTGGGGTGACACCAGGGTGATGCCGGGGGTAACACTGGGATGACACTGGGGTAACAGTGGGGTGACCCTGAGTGACACTGGGATGACACTGGGATGACATTGGGTGACACTGGGGTGACACTGGGTGACACTGGGGTGACACTGGGGTGACACCAGGGTGATGCCGGGGGTAACACTGGGATGACACTGGGGTAACAGTAGGGTGACCCTGAGTGACATTGGATGACACTGGGATGACACTGGGTGACACTGGGGTGGCACTGGGGTGGCACCGGGGTGACACCGGGGTGATGCCGGCTCCGCTCAGGGCTCGCAGCCCCTGGGCCACGTTCGCGAGGGCCGATGCCACCACCCCCAGGCCAGGAGGAGGATGACCTGTTCTCGCCGGACGAGGACATCGTCTCGCGGAGCCTCTTCCCCGAGAGCTGGCTGTGGCAGGTGGAGCAGCTCACGGAGCCGCCCAACGAGCTGGGGTGAGCCTGGACCCACTGTCCCCAACACCCGGGGGTCCCCAACACCCCGAGGGTCCCCAACACCCCGAGGGTCCCCATGCTGCTCGGACGTGTCCGGTTATGGTCACCCCAAATCCGGACAAAGGTCATTGATAACGTCCTGGTCCAACCTCGGGGTTTCTCAGAGGGGTCATCTCCAAACTCCTGGTCCTGCTTGGGGGTCTGTGGGTCTGGGGCACCTTTGGGGTTCAGGGAGGTCCCACTGAGGGTTTGGGACATTTGGGGGACCATGGAGTCCCACTGTGGGTCTGGGGCATCTGTGGGGACCAGAGAGGTCCACTGTGGGTCTGGGGCATCTTTGAGAGTCTGGGAGATCTTTGGGGAGGCCCCACTGAGGGTTTGGGACACCTTTGGGGTTTGAGGAGGTCCCACAGTGGGTTTGGGATATCTCTGTGGTTTGAGGAGGTCCAAATGTGGATTTGGGACACCTTTGGGGTTTGAGGAGGTCCAAATGTGGATTTGGGACACCTTTGGGGTTTGGGGAGATCCCACAGTGGGTCTGGGACATCCTTGGAGATTGGGGAGGTCCCACTGTGGGTTCTGGACATCTTTGGGGTTTGGGGAGATCCCACTGAGGGTTTGTGACATCTCTGGGGACCACGGAAGTCCCATGGTGACACTCCCTGACCCCTTTGGTCACTCCTGTCCTCTCCAGAATCTCGGCCAAGACGCTGCCCGTGTACCTGAAGGACTCCATCACCACCTGGGAGGTGCTGGCCGTCAGCCTCTCCCCCTCCAAAGGTATGGGCTCATGGAGGCCCCCAAACCTTGGGGTCCCCCCTTGTGGCCCCCAAACCTTGATGGATCCCCTAAACCTTGGGAAGATCCCATGGAACTCAAGAGATCCCCTAAACCTTGGGAGGAGTCCACGAAATCCAAGGGATCTCCCAAACTTTGGGATTCAAGGGATTTCCTAAACCTTGGGAAGACTCTGGGGTCTTGATGGATCCCCTAACCCTTGGGAGGATCCCACAGCTCTTGATGGATCCCCTAAACCTTTTGGAAGACTCTGGGGTCTTGATGGATCCCCTAAATCTTGGGAGGAGTCCATGGAACTCAAGAGATTCCCTAAACCTTTGGGATTCACGATTCCTAAACCTCAGGAAGACTCTGGGGTCTTGATGGATCCCCTAAACTTTGGGAGGATCCCACAGCTCTTGATGGATTCCCTAAATCTTTGGAAAGACTCTGGGGTCTTGATGGATCCTCTAAAACTTCAGGAGGATCACATGGAATTCCAGAGATTCCCTAAACTTCGGGATTCAAGATTCCTAAACCTTGGGAAGATTCTGTGGGTCTTGATGGATCCCCTAAACCTTGGGAGGATCCCATGGAACTCAAGAGATCCCCTAAACCTTTGGGAGGAGTCCAAGGGAGCTTGAGGAACTCCCAAAACTTTGGAAGATCCCACAGCTCTTGATGGATCCCCTAAACCTTCGGGAGAAGTCCATGGAAATTGAGGAACCTCCCAAACCTTGGGAAGGAGCCCAAAGGGAATTTGAGGAACCTCCCAAACCTCGCGAGGACTCCCTGACCTTCCCCCGAAGGCCTCGTGGCCACCTTGGGGAGGGGGACACGGGCCACCCCCCAAACCCCCCCCCCTTGTGTGTCACCACCCCCAGGTCTGTGCGTGGCCGCCCCTTACGAGATCACGGTGATGAAGGATTTCTTCATCGACCTGCGCCTGCCCTACTCGGTGGTGAGGAACGAGCAGGTGGAGATCCGCGCCATCCTCTACAACAACTGGCTGCGCGACATCACGGTGGGTCAGGGGACGCTTCATTTTTATTTTTTTTTTGGGATGTTGTCACCCAGTCCTGGACGCCGTGTGACGTCATTGTCACCTGTCCTGGTTTGAAGGAACCAGAAAGGCAGAAGCTTCTATTTGAAATGGAAAATGTAAACCCCCTCCCTGCAAATTATTATAATTTGGAAATTAAGGGGCTCTCAGGCAAAGGTATGGGAATTAGGAGTAACAGTTCTTTACTAGGAAAATTAAAATAGAAATGCAGTATTACAAAGAACAGTCCCAAACCCTGCCAGAGTCAGAATCCAAGCTGACACCCGTCAGTCAGTCAGGGTGTTGGCACAGCCCCATTCCATGGTGGCTGCATCCTCCTGCAGTGGCAGATGTGGCTCAGCTGGAGCAGTGCTCCTGGAGAAGGGGCAGTTTCCTCTGAAGGTGCAGGGATGATGTGGAAAGGTCTGGCTTTCCTCTGGAATCCAGTGGGAAGTCAGTAACTTGTCCAAAATCTCAGTTTTTATCTGGGTAGGAAATGTTTGGCTCCTCCCCCTGGCTGGAGCATCTCCCATGGGATGATGTAATTTCATCAGCCATGCCCTGGGACTCAACGGCCCAGCGGCAGATGATCTCTTCCTGGAGGGAGGATGGGTTGTGGAAAAGATAAAGATGATTGCCCCAGCTGTTTTTTAACACCTGGCCCATTAATAGGAGATATCTCCTGAAGGGAGAGTGGGTTGTGGGAAAGATAAAGATGATTGTCTCACCTAATTTTTAACACATGGCCCAGCAGCAGGAGATATCCCCACAGAGATAAGGATCACTGCCCCACCTGGTTTTTAACACCTGACCCATTAACAGGAGATATTTCCTGCAGGGAGGATGGGCTGTGGAAAAGATAAAGATGATTGCCCCAGCTGGTTTTTAACACCTGGCCCATTAGCAGGAGATATCCCCACAGAGATAAGAATCACTGTCCCACCTGGTTTTTTAACACCTGGCCCATTAACAGGAGATATCCCCACAGAGATAAGGATCACTGTCCCACCTGGTTTAACACCTGGCCCATTAACAGGAGATATCCCCACAGAGATAAGGATCACTGTCCCAGCTGGTTTAACACCTGGCCCATTAACAGGAGATATTTCCTGCAGGGAGGATGGGCTGTGGAAAAGATAAAGATGATTGCCCCAGCTGGTTTAACACCTGGCCCATTAACAGGAGATATCCCCACAGAGATAAGGATCACTGCCCCACCTGGTTTTTAACACCTGGCCCATTAGCAGAAGATATCTCTCACTGAGATAAGGATCACTGTCCCACCTGGTTTTTAACACCTGGCCCATGAACAGGAGATATCCCCACAGAGATAAGGATCACTGTCCCACCTGGTTTTTAACACCTGACCCATTAACAGGAGATATCTCTTGTAGGAAGGATGGGTTGTGGAAAAGATAAAGATGCTTGTCCCACCTGGTTTTTAACACCTGGCCCATTAGCAGAAGATATCTCTCACTGAGATAAGGATCACTGTCCCACCTGGTTTTTAACACCTGGCCCATTAACAGGAGATCTCTCCTGGAGGGAGGATGGGCTGTGAAAAGATAAAGATGATTGCCCCAGCTGGTTTAAAGCTGCCCATGAGCAGATAACATGTCCCACGGAGATCAGGGTCGCTGCCCCACGTGACTTCACCAGATGGTGACAGAACACACATTTCTGGCCACGCCCTGTATTCCAACCCAAGCCATGGCCCCGTGCAGGTGAAGGTGGAGCTGGTGTACAACCCCGACCTGTGCAGCCCCTCCACGGCCAAGCAGCGCTACCAGCAGCTGCTGCGCATGAAGGCCGAGTCCTCGCGCACCGTGTCCTTCGTCATCGTCCCCCTCAAGCTCGGCCTGCTGGACATCGAGGTCAAGGCCGCTGTCCAGAACAAGTACGTGGGAGACGGCGTCAAGAAGAAGCTCAGGGTCGTGGTGAGTGGCTGTGGTGGCGTCACCTCCCTTCCTGTGGTGTCCCCGGCGCAGTGATGTGGCTGTGTCCGGTTTTGGTAGCCAGGTGGTGGCAATTTCAGTCACCAGTGGCGTCCCCAAGGGACACCAAGCAGCGTGTGGTTGGTGCAGTTCAATACTCTTATTGATTTAATATTTATATTCTATGTTTGTTGATTTAATATTTTTATTCAATTTCTTCATTGATGAGTTGGATGGGATCAGGCTGACCATGGGACTTGTTACCCTTATTGATTTAATATTTTGATTCAATATTTTCATTGATTTATATTTTGATTCAATACCCTTACTGATTTAATATTTTTATTTTATATCTTCATTGATCTATATTTTGATTCAATGTCTTCATTGATTTAGTATTTTGATTTGATACCCTTACTGATTTAATATTTTTATTCAATTTCTTCATTGATGATCTGGATCGAATCAGGCTGACCATAGCACTTGATACCCTCATTGATTTAATAATTTTAATTCAGTATCTTCATTGATTTAATATTTCTATTCAATATCTTCATTGATGAGTTGGATGGGATCAGGGGACTTGATACCCTCATTGATTTAATTTTTTGATTCAATATCTTCATTGATGAGTTGGATGGGATCAGGCTGACCATAGGACTTGATACCCTCATTGATTTAATATTTTGATTCAATATCATCATTGATTCAATATTTTGATTCAATACCCTTATTGATTTAATATTTTTATTTTATGCCTTCATTGATTTATATTTTGATTCAATATCTCCATTGATTTAATATTTTGATTTGATAACCTTGCTGATTCAATATTTTTATTCAATTTCTTCATTGATAATCTGGATGGAATCAGGCTGACCATAGCACTCGATACCCTCATTGATTTAATAATTTTAATTCAATATCTTCATTGATTTAATATTTTGATTCAATATCTTCATTGATGAGTTGGATGGGATGAGACTGACCATGGGATTTGATAACCTCATTGATTTAATATTTTGATTCAATATCCTCATTGATTTAATATTTTGATTCAATATCTTAATTGATTCAATATGTTAATCCAATATCTTCATTGATTTAATATTTTTATTCGATTTCTTCATTGACGATCTGGATGGGATCAGGATGGGATCATTAGGAAGAAATTCTTCACAAAGGGGGGGTCAGGGAGTGTCCAGGGAGGAGTCACCGTCCCCGGAGGTGTTCAGGACTGGACGTGGCACTCAGTGCCACCATCAGGGTGACAAGGCAGCGTTGGGTCACCGCTTGGACCCGATGGCCTCAAAGATCTTTTCCAACCTGGTCAATTCCGTGATTCAGGACTGTCCCCCAAAAATGGCCGAGCGTGGCCTCCTGGGCTTGTCCCAGTGTGTCACTGGGGGTGCTGGTTTGAACTGGGGGGCCTTTCTGGGTCCGGAGGGGTTGGGGTGGGGAGGACCCCAGCCCCAGCCCCAGTTTCAGCGCCGGACTCTGTCCCGGGCAGCCTGAGGGGATGCGGCTGGAGAAGACGGTGAAGATCGTCGAGCTGGACCCACAGAACAAGGGAATCAGTGAGTGACACCCTTGGGGACCAGGGACACCCCACTGTGGGTCTGGGACATCTTTGGGGACCAGGGACACCCCACTGTGGGTCTGGGACATTTTTGGGGTTCAAGGGGGTCCCACTGTGGGTTTGGGACACCTTTGGGGACAAGGGACACCCCACTGTGGGTTCGGGACATCTTTGGGGTCAGGAAACACCCTATTGTGGGTCTGGGACATCTTTGGGGGACCAGGGAGATCCCACTGTGGGTCTGGGACATCTGTGGGGTTCAAGGAGGTCCCACTGTGGGTTTGGGACACCTTTGGCAACAAGGGACATCCCACTGAAGCTTTGGGACATCTTTGGGGACAAGGGACACCCCACTCTGGGTTTGGGACATCTTTGGGGACCAGGGAGGTCCCACTGTGAATTTGGGACATCTTTGGGGACCAAGGAAGTCCCACTATGGATTTGGGACATCTCTGGGGACAATGGACACCCGATCTGGGTTTGGGACATCTTTGGGGACCACAGAAGTCCAGCTGTGGCTTTTGGGCATCTTTTGGGGACCAGAGAGATCCCACTGCGGCGTTGGGACATCTCTGGGGACAAGAGACACCTGATCTGGGTTTGGGACATCTTTGGGGGACCAGGGATGTCCCACTGTGGGTTTGGGAGATCTCTGGGGACCAGGGAGGTCCCAGTGTGAGTCTGGGACATCTCTGGGGACGAAGGAGGTCCCACTTTGGGTTTGGGACATCTTCGGGGACCATGGAAGTCCCACTGTGGGTCTGGGACAACTTTGGGGACAAGGGACACCCCACTGTGGGACTGGGACATCTTTTGGGATCAGGGAAGTCCCACTGTGGGTTTGGGATGTTTGGATGGATCAAGGAGATACCCCCAAGTTTTAGGTTTTGGGACATTTTAGGCGACAAGAGACACCCCACAACAAAACCAGGCCATACACAGACCTGGGTCATGTCAGGGTTGAACATTTTGGGGTGGGGGGACACGGGGAGAATTTGGGGTCACCCACATCCACCCCGCCCCACAGACGGGGTGCAGGAGGAGCGGGTGAAGGCCGCGGATCTCTCGGACATCGTCCCCGACACGGAATCGGAGACCAAAGTCAGCATCCAGGGTGAGCACCGAGGAGGGGACACCTGGGGACAACCTACGGGGGACAGGTGGGACACCCTGGGGCGTGACGCGTGTCCCACCTGCCCAGGTAACCCCGTGTCCATCATCGTGGAGAAATCCATCGATGGGGCCAAGCTGAAGCACCTGATCGTGACCCCGTCGGGCTGCGGCGAGCAGAACATGATCTCCATGACCCCCACGGTCATCGCCGTCCACTACCTGGACAAGACCCTGCAGTGGGAGAACTTCGGCGTCGACCGCCGCGCCGGGGCCATCGAGCTGATCAAGAAAGGTGGGAACGGCACCGAATGTGGGAATATCCCCAAAAGTGGTGGGATTGTCCCCAAAAGTGGTGGGATTGTCCTCACTGGCCACCCCTCTCCTTGACCAACGGTTGAAGGACATTGGTGGCCACCCCTTGTGTTGGCCAACAGTCCTGAGTCCACCACTGGCCACCCTTCCTGTTGACCAATAGCTGGAGGCCTTTGATGGTCACCTCTTGTGTTGACCAACGGTTGGAGGACATCGGTGGCCACCCCTTGCATTGACCAATGGTTTTAGGCCATTGGTGGCCACATGTTGCATTGACCAACAGTTGGAGGCCATTGCTGGCCAACTCTTGCATTGACCAACGGTTAGAAGACATTGGTGGCCTGAGTCCACTGCTTGCCACCCCTTGCATTGACCAAGGGTTGGAGGCCATTGGTGGCCACTCCTTGTGTTGACCAACAGTTGGAGGCCACTGGTGTCCAGCCCTTGTGATGACCAACGTTAAGAGGCCATCGTTGGCCTGAGTTCACCACTGGCCACCCATTGTGTTGGCCAACAATTGGAGGACATTGGTGGTCACCTCTTGTGTTGACCAACAGCTGGAAGACATTGGTGTCCTGAAGCCCCCTCTAGCCTCCCCTTGTGTTGACCAACATTTTTAGGCCATTGGTGGTCACCCATTGCGTTGACCAAAATTTAGAGGCCATTTAGTGTCCTGAGTCCACCACTGGCCACCCCTTGCGCTGACCAACGGTTGGAGGCCATTGGTGGCCACCCCTTGCGTTGACCAACATTTAGAGGCCATTAGTGGCCTGAGCTCACCACTGACCACCCATTGTGTTGGCCAACAACTGGAGGACATTGGTGACCACCTCTTGTGTTGACCAACGTTTAGAGGCCATTGATGGCCCCCCCCTTGTGTCCACCACTGGCCACTCCTCCCGTTGACCGCCCATCTCCCCGCAGGTTACTCCCAACAACTGGCCTTCCGCAAACCCGACAGCTCCTACGCCGCCTTCACCAACCGCGCCTCCAGCACCTGGTGAGGCTCCCGCTGCCACCGCCACCCCCCGCTGGCCCAGGTGACAGCACCGGACAGGACGCTCACGTGTGTCCACCCCCAGGCTGACCGCCTACGTGGTCAAGGTGTTCGCCATGGCCAGGCAGCTGGCGGACATCGAGCACGGCGAGATCTGCGGCCCCGTCAAGTGGCTCATTCTCAACAAGCAGAAACCGGACGGGCTCTTCCAGGAGGACGGGCCCGTCATCCATAAGGAGATGTTGGTAGGGGGACAGTGGACACTGTCACTGCTGGTGGCCGGAGTTTGGGGGGGACCCCTCTGGTGGGGGTTGGGTGAAGGATGGGAGGTTTTGGGGTTTTGGGTGAAGGTCTGGTGAATTTTGGGTGTTCCTTGGGTGTTTTTTGGGTGTTTTTTGGGCATTCCTTGGAGTTTCCTTGGGTATTTTTTTGGTGTTTTTGGGTGGGTTTGGGTGTTTTTTGGGTGTTCCTTGCAGTTTCCTTGGATAGTTTTTTGGTGGTTTTTGGGTGGTTTTGGGTGGTTTTTGGGTGTTCCTTGAGTGTTATTGGGTGTCTTTTGGGTTTTTTGGGTGTTCCTTGGAGTTTCCTGGGGTAAGGTCAGATGAACCTCATTCTTTGGGTGTTCCTTGGGTGATTTTTGGGTGTTTTTGGGTGTTCCTTGGACTTTCCTGGGATAACAGGTGATGGTCAAACATTCTTTGGGTGTCCCTCGGGTATACCTTGTGTGTCCCTAGGGTGAAGTTTGAGTGTCCCTTAAATGTTTGTTGGGTGTTCCTTGGGTGTCCCTTGGGTGGTTTTTGGGTGTCTGTTGAGTGAAGTTTGGATGTCCCTTGAGTGTCCCTTGGGTGAAATTTGAGTGTCCCTTCAGTATCCCTTGGATGTCCCTTGGGTGTCCCTTGAGTGTCCCTTGAGTGTCCCTTGGGTGTCCCTTGGGTGTCCCTTGGGTGAAGTTTGGGTGTCCCTTGGGTGTTTTCTCGGTGTCCCTTGAGTGTCCCTTAGGTGTAATTCGAGTGTTCCTTGAGTGTCTGTCCCTTGGGTGTTTTTTGGGTGTCCATTGGGTGAAGTTTGGGTGTCCCTTGAGTGGTTTTTTTGGTGTCCCTTGGATGTCCCTTGAATGTCCCTTGGGTGTTTTTTCGCTGTCCCTTGAGTGTCCCTTGGGTGTCCCTTGAGTTTTTTTGGTGTCCCTTGAGTGTCCCTTGAGCATTTCTTGGGTGTCCCTTGGGTGTTTTTTCGGTGTCTGTTGGGTGTTTTTTGGGTGTCCATTGGGTGAAGTTTGAGTGTCCCTTGGGTGTTTTCTGCGTGTCCGTTGGGTGTTTTTTGGGTGTCCCTCGGGTGTCCCTCGGGTGTCCCTCACACTCTCAAGGCCGGATATTTGGAATGACCCCCAATCGCCGGAAGAACCCCGATCCCGACGTTTTCCCCCTTTTTCCTCCCTCAGGGGGGTTACCACGGCGCCGAGCCCGAGGTGTCCCTCACCGCCTTCGTCCTCATCGCCCTGAAGGAGGCGCGGGACACCTGCAAGGACCACGTCAACGTGAGTCACCCCACCTTGGGGACATCCCTGAGGTGCCACACCCTTGCGGAAACCACCTGAGATCCCAAATTTCCCATCTTTTGTCCCCAGAACTTGGACCAGAGCATCGAGAAAGCCGCCGGCTTCCTGGCCCGCCGCTACGAGCAGCTGGCCCGGCCCTACACGGTGGCCCTGGCGTCCTACGCGCTGGCCCTGGCCGGGAAGCTCAACAGCGAGAAGGTCCTCATGAAGTTCTCCAAAGGTGACAGCTCAAGAGGGGGGTCGAATTTGGGGTGAAAAGAGGCGGTTTTGGGTCTTCATTAAGTTCTCCAAAGGCGGTTTTGGGTCTTTGTGAGGTTCTCCAATGATGACACCTGTGACACCTCAAGAGGGGGGGTCGGAATTTGGGATGAAAAGTTGTGGTTTTGGGTCTTCATGAAGTTCTCCAAAGGTGACAGCTGAAGAGGGGGATGGAATTTGGGGTGAAAAGTTGTGGGTTTGGATTTTCTTGAGGTTCTCCAAAGGTGGTGCCTCAACAGGGGTCAGAATTAGGGTCAGGAAAAGTGATTTTGGGTCTTCATGAGGTTCTCCAAAGGTGACACCTCAAGAGGGGTCAGAATTTGGGTCAGAAAAAGAGGTTTTGGGTCTTCATGAGCTTCTCCAAAGGTGGTTTTGGGTCTTTGTGAGGTTCTCCAAAGGTGACACCTGTGACACCTCAAGAGGGGGATCAAAACTGGGGTGAAAAGAGGCAGTTTTGGGTCTTCATGAGGTTCTCCAGTGGTGACAGTTCAAGAGGGGTCAGAATTTGGATCAGGAAAAGTCGTTTTGGGTCTTCATGAGGTTCTCCAGTGGTGACACCTGTGACATCTCAAGAGTGAGATCAAAATTGGGGTGAAAAGAGGCGGTTTTGGGTCCTCCTGAGGTTCTCAAAGGCGACACCTCACCTTAGGGTGGAAAGAGCTGAATTTGGGGTCAGAAGAGGCGATTTTGGGTCCTCCTGAGCTTCTCCAGAGCTGAATCCTCACTCAGGGTTGGAACTTGGGGTCAGGAGAGGCGATTTTGGGTCCTCCTGAGCTTCTCAAAGGTGACAGGCCCTGCTGCACATGAGGAAGTCGGAGCTGGCCGGGCCGGTGGTGCGGTGGCTCGCGCGGCAGAATTACTACGGGGGCGGCTACGGCTCCACCCAGGTGGGACACGGCCACCAGCGGGGACGTGGCGGTGGCACCGGGGGTGACAGGGGCGTGGGGTTGTGGTTTTGGGGACCAGAAGGAACCCAAAGGTCACTCAGGAGGATCTGGGGGTGGTGCAGCTGATGTCCCCAAGTTGTGGTGATGTTGGTGTCCCCTTCAGGTCACCCAGAACCCATCGTGGCCTCTCCACCAGTGTCCCCAAGTTGTGGTGACACAGGTGTCCCCTTCAGGCCACTCTGGAGTCCTTGGGGACTCTCCACCAGTGTCCCCAAGCCCTGATGACCCCGATGTCCCCTCAGGCCACTAGGGTCATCCAGAACCCCTTATGGACTCTTCACCAGTGTCCCCAAGCCCTGGTGACACCTGTGTCCCCTCAGGCCACCATCCTGGTGTTCCAAGCGCTGGCGCAGCACCAGGTGGACACAGAGCTGGTGTCCCCACGCCCTGGTGACACCAGTGTCCCCTCAGGCCACCATCCTGGTGTTCCAAGCGCTGGCGCAGCACCAGGTGGACACAGAGCTGGTGTCCCCACACCCTGGTGACACTGCTGTCCCCCTCAGGCCACCATCCTGGTTCCAAGCGCTGGCGCAGCACCAGGTGGACACAGAGCTGGTGTCCCCAAGCTGTGGTGACACCGGTGTCCCCTCAGGCCACCATCCTGGTGTTCCAAGCGCTGGCGCAGCACCAGGTGGACACAGGGCTGGTGTCCCCAAGCTGTGGTGACACCGGTGTCCCCTCAGGCCACCATCCTGGTGTTCCAAGCGCTGGCGCAGTACCAGGTGGCGGCCGAGGCGCAGCAGCAGCTGGAGCTGGACGTGTCGGTGCTGCTCCCGCGCCGCGCCAGCCCCGTCACCTACCGCATCGAGAACCGCAACGCGCTGGTGGCGCGCTCCACCGAGGTACCGCCACCGCCACCGCCACTGTCACCTGGGACTGGCGCTGGCACTGTCATTGTCATTGTCATTGTCATTGTCACTGTCACCTGGAACTGGCACTGGCACTGTCATTGTCACTGTCACTGTCATTGTCACTGTCACCTGGAACTGGCACTGTCATTGTCACTGTCATTGTCGCTGTCACTGTCACCTGGAACTGGCACTGTCATTGTCATTGTCGCTGTCACTGTCTCCTGGAACTGGCACTGTGACTGTCATTGTCACCTGGAACTGGCACTGGCAGTGGCACTGGCATTGTCATTGTCATTGTCATTGTCGCTGTCACTGTCACTGTCACTGTCACCTGGCACTGTCACTGTCATTGTCATTGTCACTGTCACTGTCACTGTCACTGTCTCCTGGAACTGGCACTGTCATTGTCACTGTCATTGTCACTGGCACTGTCATTGTCGCTGTCACTGTCACCTGGAACTGGCACTGTCACTGTCATTGTCACCTGGAACTGGCGCTGTCATTGTCACTGTCATTGTCATTGTCACTGTCACTTTCACTGTCACTATCACTGTCATTGTCACTGTCATTGTCACTGTCATTGTCACTGTCACTGGCACTGTCATTGTCGCTGTCACTGTCACTGGAACTGGCACTGTCACTGTCATTATCACCTGGAACTGGCACTGTCATTGTCACTGTCATTGTCACCTTCACTGTCACTGTCACTGTCACTGTCACTGTCATTGTCACCGTCATTGTCATTGTCACCTTCACTGTTGCTTTCACTGTCACCTGGAACTGGCACTGGCACTGTCTTTGTCATTGTCACCTGGAACTGTCACTGTCATTGTCACTGCCATTGTCACTGTCATCGTCACTGTCATCGTCACTGTAACTGTCACCTGGCATCTGGAACTGTCGCTGTCCCTGTCACTCTCCCTGTTCCTGTCGTTGTCCCTGTCCCTGTCACTGTCACTGTCACTGTCACTGTTCCTGGCACTGGCACTGGCACTGGCACTGGCACCTAGCACCTGGCACTGTCATTGTCATTGTCACTGTCACCTGGAACTGTCATTGTCACTGGCACTGTCACCTGTCACTGTCACCTCTGGGTGTCCTCATGTCCTGCGATAATCCCATTCCATCACCACAGCCACCATTGTCTTTGTCCCCTCCATGTCCCTTCTGTGTCACCTCTGTGTCCTCTCAAGGCTTGGCATGTCCCAGCCTGTCACCTCCCAATGTCCCCTGTCCCCTCCCAACGTCCCCTGTCCCATCCCAATGTCCCCTGTCCCATTTCAATGCCCCCTGTCCCTCCTGAGGATATCTCCAATGTCCCCTCCCGATGTCCCTGATGTCCCCTCCCAATGTCCCCTGTCCCCTCCCGATGTCCCCAATGTCCCCGCTGTCCCCTGTCTCCTCTCGATGTCCCCTCCCGATGTCCCCAATGTCCCCGCTGTCCCCTGTCCCCTCCCGATGTCCCCAATGTCCCCGCTGTCCCCTGTCTCCTCTCAATGTCCCCTCCCGATGTCCCCAATGTCCCCGCTGTCCCCTGTCCCCTCCCGATGTCCCCAATGTCCCCACTGCCCCTGTCCCCTCGATGTCCCCAATGTACCCGCTGTCCCCTGTCCCCGATGTCCCCTCGATGTCCCCAATGTCCTCCTGCCCGTCCTGTCCCTCGATGTCCCCATAGTCCCCACCTGTCCCCTGTCTCCTCTCCAAGTGTTCCTCCCGGGGCAAGACAATGCCGGTGACCTGTCCCCCAATGTCCCCGAAGTACAAATGTCTCGCTGCGTCTCGGAGGTGCAGTGTCCCACTGTCCCTCCCTGTCCCCAGTGTCCCCCTGTCCCCTGTCCCCGCCAGCACGGTCCGAGCCAGGCGTGTGCCATCGATGTACCGTGTCCCACCCAGGCAGGAAGAGATGACAATTGACAAGTTCGAGCTGAGGCGTGGGACGTGGGAGGTGAACGGTGAGTGTGTGGCTGACCCCTGACGTGTGGGACAGCGTGTGCGGACACGTGGTCGATGTCCTCGTGTCCCACCAGGCAGGAAGGGATGGGACACGTGTCAAGATCAACATCTGCACCAGGTGGGGACAGTGGGGACAGTGGGGACAGTGGGGACAGTGGGGACAGTGGGGACAGTGGGGACAGTGAGGACAGTAGGGACAGTGGGGACAGCAGGGACAAGGAGGGACGTTGGGGACAGGGACGTCGGGGAAAGGATGGGGACATTTGGGACATTGGGGACATTGGGGACAGGGACATCAGGGAGAGGTTGCGGATATTTGGGATGGGGAGACAAATGGGGACATTGGGGACAGCAGGAACAGGGACATCAGGGATAGTTTGGGGACATTGGGGACAGGGAGACAAATGGGGACACTGGGGACATCAGGGATAGTTTGGGGACATTGGGGACAGGGAGACAAATGGGGACACTGGGGACATCAGGGATAGTTTGGGGACATTGGGGACAGGGAGACAAATGGGGACACTGGGGACATCAGGGATAGTTTGGGGACACTGGGGACAGGGAGGAAAATGGGGACGTTGGGGACAGGGACATTAGAGATAGGATGGGGACATTGGGGACACTGGGGACATTGAGGACAAAGATGGGGACACGGGGGACAAAGAGCCTCAGCCCCACCTTGTCTCATGGGGACCTTTGGGAACGGGGACATCGGGGGACACTGGGGACACTGCGGGGTTGGGGACACTGCGGGGGTTGGGGACAGACGGGGGTTGGGGACACCGCGGGGTTGGGGACAGACGGGGTGGCCTCAGCCTTGTCCCCGCAGGTTCCTGGACGCCGTGGACGCCACCATGTCCATCCTGGACGTGTCGATGCTGACCGGCTTCGCGCCGGACGTGCAGGACCTGCGCAGGGTCAGTGCGGGGACACCGGGGGGACATGGGGACACCGGGGGGACACGGGGACACTGGGGAGACACGGGGACATGGGAGGGGACACGGGGACAGGGAGGGAGGGGACGGGGACACCGAGGGGGATCACGGGGACATCGTGAGAGGGGACACGGGGACACGGGGACAGGGGACGGGACACAGGGACATGGGGACATTGAGGGGACACGGGGACACCGAGGGGACACGGGGACATGGGAGGGACATGGTGTCACCCTGTCCCCACGTGTCCCCACGGGCCTGGTGTCACCCTGTCCCCAAGTGTCCCCATGTCCTGGTGCCATTCCGTGTCCCCACGTCCATGCTCCTGGTGTCACCGTGTCCCCACGTGTCCCCGTGTCCTGGTGCCATTCCGTGTCCCTGCATGTCCTCACATGTCCCCATGTGTCCTGTGGTCTGGTGTCACGGTGTCCCCACTTGTCCCCCGTGTCCCCGCATGTCCCGTGTCACGCTGTCTGCAGTGTCCCTGTGTGTCCCCACTTGTCCCCCCTGTCCCCTCGTGTCCCCTGTCCCCGTGTCACACTGTCCCCTGTCCCCCGTGTCCCCTGTCCCCTGTCCCCGTGTCCCTGCGTGTCCTGTGTCCCGTGTCACGCTGTCCCCTGTCCCCTGTCCCCGTGTCACGCTGTCCCCTGTCCCCCTGTCCCCTGTCCCCATGTCACACTGTCTACAGTGTCCCTGTGTGTCCCCGTGTGTCCCCACGTGTCCCCCGTGTCCCCTGTCCCCTGTCCCCGTGTCCCCGCGTGTCCCGTGTCCCCGTGTCACACTGTCCCCTGTCCCCGTGTCCCCTGTCCCCGTGTCACACTGTCCCCTGTCCCCTGTCCCCGTGTCCCCGCGTGTCCCCTGTCCCCGTGTCACGCTGTCCCCTGTCCCCTATCCCCGTGTCACTGTCCCTGTCCCCGTGTCACGCTGTCCCCGTGTCCCCGCGTGTCCCCTGTTCCCGTGTCACGCTGTCCCCTGTCCCCTATCCCCGTGTCACACTGTCCCCTGTTCCCGTGTCACGCTGTCCCCTGTCCCGTGTCTCCCCCTGTCCCTGTCCCCATGTCACGCTGTCCCCGTGTCTCCCCCTGTCCCCTGTCCCCGTGTCACGCTGTCCCCTGTCCCCGCATGTCCCCTATCCCCGTGTCACACTGTCCCCTATCCCCGTGTCACACTGTCCCCTGTCCCCGTGTCACGCTGTCCCCTGTCCCCGCGTGTCCCCTGTCCCCGTGTCACGCTGTCCCCTGTCCCCGTGTCACGCTGTCCCCGTGTCACGCTGTCCCCTGTCCCCTGTCCCCGTGTCACGCTGTCCCCTGTCCCCGCGTGTCCCCTGTCCCCGTGTCCCACACTGTCCCCAGCCCCGTGTCACGCTGTCCCCTGTCTGTCCCCAGCTGTCCGAGGGTGTGGACAGGTACATCTCCAAGTTCGAGCTGGACCAGGCCAAGGACCGGAGCAACGTCGTCATTTACCTGGACAAGGTGGGGACACTGGGGACACTGGGGACATTGGGGGGACATTGGGGGGATTGGGGGACATTGGGGGGATTGGGGGGATTGGGGAGATTGGGGGGATTGGAGACACTGGGGACATTGGGGACATTGGGGACATTAGGGACATTGGGGGCATTGGGGGATTGGGGATCTTGGGGTGTTGGGGACATTGGGGGATTGGGGACATTGGGGGGACATTGGGGGACATCGGGGACATTGGGGGACATTGGGGGGATTGGAGACACTGGGGACATTGGGGACATTGGGGACATTGGGGGCATTGGGGATCTTGGGGTGTTGGGGACATTGGGGGGGATTGGGGACGTTGAGGGAACATTTCAGGACATTGGGGGGACATTGGGGACATTGGGGGGACATTGGGGGACATTGGGGGGACATTGGGGGACATTGGGGACATTGGGGACATCGAGGACATTGGGGACATTGGGGACATTGGGGGGACATTGGGGAACATTGGGGGGACATGGAGGTGGCTCCAGGCGATGGGTGGGGACAGCACGGGGACAGGGCTGGGGACAGGGCCAGCTGGGCGGGGGAGGTGACTCGCAGCCTGAGTGCCACCCCCGTGTCCTCTGTCCCTGTCCCCATGTCCCCGTGTCCCCTGTGTCCCCCTGTTGCTGTCCCTCTCTCCTTTCTCTTGTCCCTGTCCCCATTGCTGTCCCCTCTCCTCTGTCCCTGTCCCCATGTCTCTGTTCCTGTCCCCATCCCTGTCCCTCTGTCCCCTGTCCCTGTCCTCATCCCTGTCCCCTGTCCCTGTCCATGTCCCCTGTCCCTCTCTGTTGTCCCCGTCGCTGTCCCATGTCCCCTGTCCCTGTCCCTGTCCCCATCCCTGTCCCCGTCCCTGTCCCCCTGTCCCTGTCCCCTGTCTCTGCCCCTGTCCCTGTCCCCTGTCCCTGTCCCTGTCCCTGTCCCCATGTCCCCATTGCTGTCCCCATGTCTCCCTGTCCCCATGTCCCGCTGTCCCGCTGTCCCCATGTCCCCTGTCCCTGTCCCCATGTCCCCATGTCCCCATGTCCCCTGTCCCTGTCCCCATGTCCCCATGTCCCCATGTCCCCTGTCCCCATGTCCCCTGTCCCTGTCCCCATGTCCCCGTGTCCCTGTCCCTGTCCCTGTCCCTGTCCCCATGTCCCGCTGTCCCCATGTCCCCCTGTCCCCATGTCCCGCTGTCCCCATGTCCCTGTCCCTGTCCCCATGTCCCCGTGTCCCTGTCCCTGTCCCTGTCCCTGTCCCCATGTCCCGCTGTCCCCATGTCCCCCTGTCCCCATGTCCCGCTGTCCCCATGTCCCCATGTCCCCATGTCCCGTGTCCCCCTGTCCCCTGTGGCTGTGGCTGTCCCCAGGTGTCACACAGGTCCCAGGAGTGTTTCTCGTTCAAGGCTCACCAGCGCTTCCAGGTGGGGCTGATCCAGCCCGCGGCCGTCAGCGTCTACAGCTACTACAGCATCGGTCTGTCACCTGTGTGTCACCTCTGTGTCACCTGGGTGTCACCTGGGTGTGTCACCTGGGTGTGTCACACCTGTGTCACCTCTGTGTCACCTGGGTGTGTCACCTGGGTGTCACCTGGGTGTGTCACCTGGGTGTGTCACCTGGGTGTCACCTGTGTGTGTCACCTGTGACACCCGTGTGTGTCACCTGTGTGACACCTGTGTCACCTGTGTCACCTGTGTCACCTGGGTGTGTCACCTGGGTGTCACCTGTGTGTCACACCTGTGTGTCACCTGTGTGTCACCTGTGTGTCACTGTGTGTCACCTGGGTGTGTCACCTGTGTGTCACCTGTGTCACCCGTGTGTGTCACCTGTGTGCCACCTGTGTCACCTGTGTCACCTGTGTCAGCTCTGTGTCACACCTGTGTGCCACCTGTGTGTCACCTGTGTCACCTGTGTGTCACCTGTGTCACCTGTGTCACCTGTGTGCCACCTGTGTCACCTGTGTCACCTCTGTGTCACCTGTGTGTCACCTGTGTGCCACCTCTGTGTCACCTCTGTGTCACCTGTGTGTCACCTGTGTCACCTCTGTGTCACCTGAGTGTCACCTGTGTCACCTGAGTGTCACCTGTGTGTCAGCTGTGTGTCAACTGTGTGTCAGCTGTGTCACCTGTGTGTCACCTGTGTCACCTGTGTGTGTCACCTCTGTGTCACCTGTGTCACCTTTGTGTCAGCTGTGTGTCAGCTGTGTGTCACCTGTGTCACCTGTGTGTCACATCTGTGTCACCTGTTTCACATATGACCCATTTCCCCCGCTGTCCCTGCTGTCCCTCCTGTCCCCACTGTCCCCACTGTCCCCCGCTGTCCCCGCTGTCCCCTCTGTCCCCCGCTGTCCCCCTGTCCCCACTGTCCCCACTGTCCCCACTGTCCCCGCTGTCCCCGCTGTCCCCGCTGTCCCCGCTGTCCCCGCTGTCCCCGCTGTCCCCGCTGTCCCGCTGTCCCGTGTCCCCGTGTCCCCTGTCCCCGTGTCCCCTCAGATGACCGCTGCACCCGGTTCTACCACCCGGACAAGGAGGGCGGGAAACTGAACAAGATCTGCCAGGGGGACGTGTGCCGGTGCGCCGAAGGTGACACCTTGGGGACACCACGGGGACACCATGGGGGACACCACCTTGGGGACACCACGGGGACACCGTGGGGACACCTTGGGGACACGGGGTGGGACGGGCAGACAGCCCTGCTGGGGTGGGACACGGCATGGCCGGGATGGGGACATGTCACGGTGTGTTGGGGACATGTCCTGGCCATGGTGGGACACGTCAGTGACAGGATGTCACCTGCCACCATGATGGGGACACGTCCCTGCCATGATGGGGACATGTCACAGTGATGGGGACATGTCACGGTGTGTTGGGGACATGTCCTGGCCATGGTGGGACACGTCAGTGACAGGATGTCACATGTCACCGTGATGGGGACACATCCCTGCCAGGATGGGGACATGTCACAGTGATGGGGACATGTCACCGTAATGGGGACATTTCATGGCCATGGTGGGACACGTCAGTGACAGGATGTCATGTGTCACCATGATGGGGACACATCCCTGCCATGACGGGGACAGGGCCATGATGGGACAAGTCACAGCCACGGTGGGACATGGTGGCACCATGTCACATGTCCTGGCCACGCTGGGGACATTTCACAGCCATGATGGGGGACACGCCATTGCTGAGGTGTCACATGTCACGGCTGTGAGGGGGACACATCCCTGCCACCGTTGCCCTTGTCATGGCTGCGTCCCCATGATTTCCCCGCAATGTCCCCTGCTGTCCCTGCTGTCCCCTGCTGTCCCCTGATGTCCCCGTGTCCCCGTGTCCCCGCAGAGAGCTGTTTCAAGCGGCAGGAGCAGCGCGAGGCCGTCACCGTCAACCAACGCATCGAGCGCGCCTGCGAGCCCGGGGTGGACTTCGGTGGGACATGGGGACAGTGGGGACACTGGGGACAGTGGGGACAGCGGGGACACTGGGGACACTGGGGATATTGGGGATATTGGGGGCACTGGGGACAGAGGGGACAGTGGGGACATTGGGGACACTGGGGACACTGGGGACAGCAGGGGCATTGGGGACATTGGGGATGTTGGGGACATTAGGGAACATTGGGGACACTGGGAGAATGGAGACAATGGGGACAATGAGGACATTGTGGACAGTGGGGACATTTGGGGACATTGGGGAGATTGGAGGTCATTGGGGACATTGGGGACATTGGGGGACATTGGGGACATTGGGTGCCAAGGGCTGACGGCAGGTGGTGTTGGGGACATTGGGGCGGCCCGGTGGGTGACAGCGCTGTCCCCATTGGCGACATTGGGCCCGGCGGGTGACAGCGCTGTCCCCATTGTGGCGGCCGGGCGGGTGACAGGGCTGTCCCCATTGGGTGGCCGGGCGGGTGACAGCGCTGTCCCCATTGGGGACATGGGGCCGGGCGGGTGACAGCGCTGTCCCTATTGGGTGGCCGGGCGGGTGACAGCGCTGTCCCCATTGGGGACATCGGGCCGGGCAGGTGACAGCGCTGTCCCCATTGTGGTGGCCGGGCGGGTGACAGCGCTGTCCCCATTGGGTGGCCGGGCGGGTGACAGCGCTGTCCCCATTGGGCGGCCGGGCGGGTGACAGCGCTGTCCCCATCGGGCCGGGCGGGTGACAGCGCTGTCCCCATCGGGCCGGGCGGGTGACAGCGCTGTCCCTGTCCCCGCAGTGTACAAGGTGCGGCTGGTGGCCCGCGAGGAGACCCCGTCCCACGACAATTACATCATGGAGGTGCTGACGGTCATCAAGATGGGTACGGCCACCACGGGGACACTGCCACCGGGGGGACATGGTCACCATGGGAGGGACACAGCCACCATGGGGGACACTGCCACCACGGGGGGGACACTGCCACCACGGGGGGGACACTGCCACTATGGGGGGACACGGCCACCACGGGGGGGACATGGTCACCACGGGGACACGGCCACCACGGGGGGACACTGCCACTATGGGGGGACACGGCCACCACGGGGGGGACATGGTCACCATGGGGACACGGCCACCATGGGGGGGACACGGCCACCATGGGGGGGACACTGCCACCATGGGGGGACACGGCCACTATGGGGGGGGCACTGCCACCATGGGGACATGGCCACCATGGGGGGGACACGGCCACCAGGGGGGACACGGCCACCACGGGGACACTGCCACTATGGGGGGGACACGGCCACCAGGGGACACGGCCACCATGGGGACACGGCCACCAGGGGACACGGCCACCACGGGGGACACTGCCACTATGGGGACACGGCCACCATGGGGACACGGCCACCAGGGGACACGGCCACCACGGGGGGACACTGCCACTATGGGGACACGGCCACCATGGGGACACGGCCACCATGGGGACACTGCCACAACGGGGACACTGCCACTATGGGGACACGGCCACCATGGGGACACTGCCACAACGGGGACACTGCCACTATGGGGACACGGTCCCCAGGGGGACACGGCCACCAGGGGGGACACCGCCACCACGGGGACACGGCCACCACGGAGGGGGACACGGCCACCATGGGTGGGACATGGTCGCCAGGGGGACACGGTCATCATGGGGGGGACATGGTCACCAGGGGACACGGCCACCAGGGGGGACACGGCCACCATGAGGGGGACATGGTCAGCAGTGCAAGGGGACAAGGCCACCACGGGAGGGGACACAGCCACCATGAGTGGGACAAGGTCATCATGAGGGGGACAAGGCCACCATGGCGGGGACAAGGCCACCATGGCGGGGACAAGGCCACAACTGGGGGGACAAGGCCACCATGGGGAGGGACAAGGCCATCATGAGGGGGACAAAGCCACCATGTTGGGACATGGCCACCATGGGAGGGAACAAGGCCATCATGACACTGTGCTATGGTGACAGAGTGACACTGTGACACTGTCACACTGTGACCCTGTGACCCTGTGCTCCTGTGCCATGGTGACATGGTGACACGATGACACTGTGCCCCTGTGACCCTGTGCCCCTGTGACACTGTGACACGGTGACATGGTGACCCTGTGACATGGTGACACTGTGCCATGGTGACACTGTGCCATGGTGACACTGTGCTGTGGTGACACTGTGCCCCTGTGACACGGTGCCATGGTCACACGGTGACACGGTGCCCCGGTGACGCGGTGCCCCGGTGACACAGTGACACTGTGCCCCAGTGACACGGTGACACGGTGACACTGTCCCTGTCCCCAGGCACGGACGAGGACCCCGCCGGTGGCCGCAGGACGTTCGTGAGCCACCAGCAGTGCAGGGACAGCCTGAACCTGCTCAGGGGACACGAGTACCTGGTGTGGGGACAGGCCAGCGACCTCTGGGTCACCGGCAGGACGTACGGACACCAGGGGACACTGGGGACATGGGGGGGACATGGGGGACATTGGGGACACGGGGGGGACACTGGGGACAGGCCAGCGACCTCTGGGTCACCGGCAGGACGTACGGACACCAGGGGACATTGGGGACACGGGGGGACATGGGGGGGACATTGGGGACATGGGGGGGACACTGGGGACAAGCCAGCGACCTCTGGGTCACCGGCAGGACGTGCCGGACACCAGGGGACATTGGGGACACGGGGGGGACATTGGGGACACTGGGGACAAGCCAGCGACCTCTGGGTCACTGGCAGGACGTACGGACACCCCTTGTCCCCATTGTCCCTATTGTCCCTATTGTCCTCACTGTCCCCTATATCCCCCTTGTCCCCACTGTCCCCATTGTCCCCATTGTCCCCGTTATCCTCTCAACCCCTCACTGTCCCCTCTGTCCCCGTGTCCCCACACCCTTCCCTGTCCCCACACCCATCCCCATGTTCCCACGCCTCTCCCCATTGTCCCCTCTGTCCCCGTTGTCCCCTATATCCCCATTGTCCCCATTGTCCCCATTGTCCCCACCGTCCCCTATATCCCCATTGTCCCCAATGTCCCCATTGTCCCCATTATTTCCATTATCCCCATTCCTGTCCCCATGTCCCCACACCTGTCCCTGTGTCCCCATTCCTGTCCCCATGTCCCCACTGCCATCTCCATGTCCCCACTGCCATCCCCGTGTCCCCACTCCCGTCCCCATGTCCCCACTGCCATCCCCATGTCCCCACTGCCGTCCCCATGTCCCCACACTTGTCCTCATGTCCCCACACCTGTCCCCATGTCCCCACTACCATCCCCATATCCCCACACGTGTCATCCCCGTGTCCCCATGCCCGTCCCCATGTCCCCACTGCCATCCTCATGTCCCCATGTCCCCACACCTGTCCCCATGTCCCCACTGCCATCCCCATGTCCCCATGCCCATCCCCATGTCCCCACTGCCATCCCCGTGTCCCCACTGCCATCCCCATGTCCCCATGCCCATCCCCATATCCCCACTGCTGTCCCCATGTCCCCACTGCCATCCCCATGTCCCCACACCTGTCCCCATGTCCCCACTGCCGTCCCCATGTCCCCACACCTGTCCCCATGTCCCCACTGCCATCCCCGTGTCCCCACGCATGTCCCCACGGCCGTCCCCGTGTCCCCACTGCCATCCCCGTGTCCCCACCCATATCCCCACTGCCATCCCCGTGTCCCCACCTCTGTCCCCGTGTCCCCACGCGTGTCCCCCCGGCTGTCCCCGTGTCCCCAGGTTCTCGTACCTGATCGGGAAGGACACCTGGCTGGAGGAGTGGCCGTCGGACGCGTCCTGCCAGGACCCGGCGCTGCAGCGCCGCTGCCAGGACTTCATCGAGTTCGCCGAGGCCATGACGCTCTTCGGCTGTCCCAGCTGAGCCCCCGGTGTCACCCGCCCGCGGTGTCACCCGCCCCCGGTGTCACCCGCCCCCGGTGTCACTTTGTCCCCTCCTCCCCTTTTGTTCGGTTTTTTTTTGGTTAAAAAAGTCATTTCTGAGCACTCGGCTTGGGGTGTCTGTGGGGGGGGGACGTGGGGACACTCAAAGGGACGTCACAGGGGACATGGGGACAGCAGAGGGGATTTGGGGACGTCACAGGGGACATGGGGACACGGTAAGGGACGTGGGGGCTCTCAAAGGGACGTCACAGGGGACATGGGGACACGGTAAGGGACATGGGGACACTCAAAGGGACGTCACAGGGGACATGGGGACAGCAGAGGGGATTTGGGGACATCACAGGGGACATGGGGACACGGTAAGGGACGTGGGGACATCATGGGGGACATGGGGACACTAAAGGGGATGTGGTGACACTGGGGGCACCACAGGGGACTTGGGGACAACAGAGGGGACACCAGGGGGGTCGTGAGGACATCATGGGGGACATGATGAGGGACTTGGGGACACCACAAGGGTCATGAGGGCACGGTAAGGGACATGGGGACACCACAGGGATCATGGGGACATGATGAGGGACTTGGGGACATCATGGGAGTCATGGGGACATCACAGGGGACACCACAGGGATGTGGGGACATCATAGGGGACATGGGGACACCAGAGGGGACATGGGGACATCATGGGGGTCATGGAGACACGGTAAGGGACATGGGGACACCACAGGGGACACCAGAGGAGTCATGGGGATGCCACAGGGGACTTGGGGACACGATAAGGGACTTGGGGACACTAAAGGGGACTTGGGGACACCACAGTGGTCATGGGGACACAATAAGGGACTTGGGGACATCACAGGGGACACAGAGACATCATGGGGGATTTGGGGACACCACAGGGGACTTGGGGACACCACAAGGGACAAGGGGACACCACAGGGGACACCTGAGGGGACTTAGGGACACCACAGTGGTCACGGGGACACCACAAGGAACACGGGGACACTAAAGGGGACATGGGGACACCACGGGGGACATGGGGACATCATGGGGGCCACGGGGACACCAGAGGGGTCAAAGGACCCCAAATCCTGCGCCCCAAATTTCCCACCCCAAACCCGACACCCCAAATTTGGCACCCCACTCCCAGCACCCCAAATTCTGCACCCCAAATTCTGCACCCCAAATTTTGCACCCCAAATTTCCCACCCCAAATTCTGCACCCCAAATTCTGCACCCCAAATTCTACACCCCAAATTTCCCACCCCAAATTCTGCACCCCAAATTCTGCACCCCAAATTTCCCACCCCAAATTCTGCACCCCAAATTTTGCACCCCAAATTCTGCACCCCAAATTTTGCACCCCAAATTTTGCACCCCAACTTCTGCACCCCAAATTCTGCACCCCAAATTTTGCACCCCAAATTTCCCACCCCAAATTTTGCACCCCAACTTCTGCACCCCGACTTCTGCACCCCAAATTCTGCACCCCAAATTTCCCACCCCAAATTTCCCACCCCAAATTCTGCACCCCAAATTTCCCACCCCAAATTCTGCACCTCGAATTCTGCACCCCAAATTCTGCACCCCGAATTTCCCAACCCAAATTCTGCACCCCAAATTCTGCACCCCAAATTCTGCACCCCAAATTCTGCACCCCAAATTCTGCACCCCAAATTCTGCACCCCAAATTTCCCAACCCAAATTCTGCACCCCAAATTCTGCACCCCAAATTCTGCACCCCAAATTCTGCACCCCAAATTTGCCATCCCAAATTCTGCACCCCAAATTCTGCACCCCAAATTCTGCACCCCAAATTCTGCATCCCAAATTCTGCACCCCAAATTTGCCATCCCAAATTCTGCACCCCAAATTTTGCACCCCAAAATCTTCACCCCACATTTCTCAACCCAATCTCTGCACCCCGAATTCTGCACCCCGAATTTCCCACCCCAAATTTGCACCCCGCTCCCAGCATCCCAAATTCTGCACCCCAAATTTCCCAACCCAAATTTCACACCCCAAATTCTGCACCCCAAATTTCCCAACCCAAATTTCACACCCCAAATTCTGCACCCCCAAATTTCCCAACCCAAATTTCACACCCCAAATTCTGCACCCCAAATTTCCCACCCCCATCCCAGCAATGGTGGAGCACAGAAATTTGGGGTACGGGAGGTTCTGGGGCAAATTTGGGGGATCTGGGGCAAATTTGGGGCTCAGGGGGGTTATTGGGGTGTCCTGGGGCAAATTTTGGGGGGGACTGGGGCAAATTTGGGAAATGTGGGGAAAACTGGGGTGTCCTGGGGCAAAGTTTGAGAGGATGTGGGGTAAATTTGGGGGATCTGGGGCAAATTTTGGGGCTCGGGGGTATTGGGGTGTCCTGGGGCAAATTTTGGGGTCCTGGGGTAAAATTTGAGGGAGTCTGGGACAAATCTGGGAAATCCGGGGCAAATTTTGGGGTCTTTGGGGCAAATTTGGGGGATGTGGGGCAAATTTAGGAGTCCTGGGGTTAAATTTGGGGGGTTCTGGGGCAAATTTTGGGGCGTCTGAAGGAAAATTTGAAATTTCTGGGGCAAATTCGGGAAGAACGGGACAAAATTTGGGGGAATTTGGAATTTCTGGGGTAAATTTTGGGGGATTTGGGGCAAATTTGGGGGTTCTGGGGTTAAATTTGGGGGACAAATTTTTGGGGGGATCTTCAGCAAATTTGGATTTCCAGAGGCAAATTTTGGGGGAATTTCAGTAAATTTGGAATTTCTGGGGTAAATTTGGATTTCCTGGGGCAGATTTTGGGGAGATTTCAGTAAATTTGGGGTTTCTGGGGTAAATTTGGAATTTCTGGGGTAAATTTGGAGTTTCTGGGGTAAATTTTGGGGGTTCTGGGGCAAAATTTTGGGGGATTTTCAGGTGGGGACCCCTAAATGTCACTCAGTGCCACCCTGGGGTTGTCCCCTGTTTTTTTGGGGACAATCCAGGCTCTGATTAATCCATAAATAAATGTATTTATTAATTAATAAATAATTAATTAAAGGAAATAATTTAGGGAGGGGGCGCCCCCCCCAGGCCGGCTGGGGGGAGGGGTTGGGGACAGCAGGGACACCCCAAAGTGTCCCCAAATGTCCCCAAGGAGACGGGGGGAGTGTCCAGCACTGTGTCCCCAAATGTCCCCAAGTGTCCAGCACAGGGTCCCTGAATGTCCCCAAATTTCTGGGTTTGAACGTCACTGATGTCACTTGTCCCCAAATTTCTGGGTTTGGATGTCACCGATGTCACTTGTCCCCAAATTTCTGGGCACAGCGTTTGGTCACTCAAATCTTTGGCCACGGATGTCACCGATGTCCCTCGGTGTCCCCAAATCTCCAGGTTTGGACATCACTGATGTCCCCAAATGTCCCCAAATTTCTGGGTTTGGATGTCACCGATGTCCCCAAATCTCTGAGCCATGCAGGTCACCGATGTCCCTTGTCCCCAAGTTTTGGGGTGTGGAGGTCACCGATGTCACTTGTCCTCAAAGCTCCAATCATGGACGTCACCGATGTCCCCAAATTTCTGGGCATGGGGGGGGTCTTGTCCCCAAATTTCTGGGTTTGGACGTCACCAATGTCCCCAAATGTCCCCAAACCTCCAAACTCGGGACTGCCGGACATCCCAACCCCCACCCCAAGAGGTGACAAGCAGGACACAAGGCCGGACACCCCCTTGTCACTCTGGTGTCACCCCCGTGTGTCACCCCATTGTCACCTGGTGTCACCCAGTGCCACTTAGTGTCACCCCCTTGTCACCCCAGTGCCATCCCCGTGTCACCCCGGTGACACCTGCTGTCACCCTGGTGCCACCTGGTATCACCCCCTTGTCACCCTGGTGTCACCTCCTTGTCACTTCAGTGTCACCCGGTGTCACCCCTGGTGTCACCCCCTTGTCACTTGGCGTCACTCGGAGCCACCTCCTTGTCACCCTGGTGCCACCCCAGTGTCACCCAGTGTCACCCCTGCTGTCACCCCCTTGTCACCCGGTGCGACCCATTGTCACCCAGTGTCACCCCAGTGCCACCCGCCGTCACTCCCTTGTCACCCTGGTGTCACCCAGTGTCACCCTTATTGTCACCCTGCTGCCATCTGGTGTCAGGCAGTGTCACTCCCTTGTCACCCGGTGACACCTTTTTGGCACCACAGTGTCACCCCCTTGTCACCCTGGTGTCACCCAGTGCCACCCCTATTGTCACCCCGCTGCCATCCGATGTCAGGCAGTGTCACTCCCTTGTCACCCGGTGACACCTTTTTGGCACCACAGTGTCACCCCCTTGTCACCCTGGTGTCACCCAGTGCCACCCCTATTGTCACCCCGCTGCCATCTGGTGTCAGGCAGTGTCACCCTCTTGTCACCCGGTGCCATCTTCTTGTCACCACAGTGTCACCCCCTTGTCACCCTGGTGTCACCCAGTGCCACCCCTATTGTCACCCTGCTGCCATCCGGTGTCAGGCAGTGTCACCCCCTTGTCACCCGGTGACACCTTTTTGGCACCACAGTGTCACCCCCTTGTCACCCTGGTGTCACCCAGTGCC
>JAREIS010000747.1:0-50595 GCA_030060385.1 Muscicapa striata striata | reverse complement strand
TTTCTTATTCTTATTTTCCTTGATTTTTCTGCTAATTTAAAGATAAATACCTCCGGCCGTTCCACCCAGATCTTTGCATAGTCGCTTTCCTCTGCACAAAGGGGTTTCTTAGTGTTCACCCAAATATTCAGTTTTTGTTTTACCCAGTCCTCTGAGGACCCGTATATGGGCCAAAACACATTCTTTGAGATTTCTTTTCCACCCCATACTTCCACACAGTAGTGTATCATTTTAGCTTTGTCTTTTCCCTGTGTACCTAAAAAATGTTCCCAATTATCTAACAGAAATCCTAAGGGACTTTCTCTAGGTATAGGTGGGAGCCTAATGCTCACAGGGGCTTACTCTTCCCTGTCCCATTCTTCCGGAGTGCCTTCAATCACACAATCAACTCTCCTTCCCCTGGTTCGTGGGCCCAAGCCTTCGCGGGTCTGTGGGAATCGCACTACTGAGGGTCCGCTCTCGCTTGGGGAGTCTGGCTGCCAGCCCCCCTCTCATCCACACACCACACAGTCGCACTCCGGGATCCCAACCCCGCCCGGACGGTTCCCGTAATACTTACGCGTCCCGCCGCGTCTTCGTCCGGACTTTGTGCACAAAATTTAAGGGGTATGTTGGGCCCTCAAACCTCCTTTGCTTTCCTCTTTTCCTCACTTTAGGTTCGTCGGTCGGGGCCGGGATGAAATCCAAGTCCCGGGGCCACCGGGTCGGTGGGGCGCCTCCCCTTTAGACAAGGAATTTTTCCCGAAATCCGATCCGAGTCCGCAGCACCAAGTTGTTATAAATGAGCACAAACGGGCCAATATAAAGCCAATTATGTAGCCAATTTATTATTACAGAAAAGAGTAAGCAAGGGTGCAGCGCTGGACGACGAGGGGGGGCAGGGTCTTCCCCAGATCCTTCGCCGCACGCCCTGGGTCTTGTGGTCCCCTTTTTAGGGTCTCCGCTTCTTCTGCCAAATCATCCTTCCGGTCACTCTGCGCTTGCTCCGTCAGTTGATAGGGGTCTTTTCCTGTCTCCTGGTGGTTTTTGATGAGGGTTCGCAGTGGTTTTCTTCTAGTGCAGTAATTATCTACAAGCATTTGTGAACATGCAAGTCTAACAGGTCATTCTGCCCTTCTGTCTCGCCAGCAGACTAGATAATTTACAATCTACTCCCCCCTTCAAGGTCTGTTAGCAAAAAACTTATCTAAACAAAGTAGGATACTAGGGCAGTTAACTGTTTCACTGCCAGACACTAGACAGTGAACAAAAGGTCGCTTATTTTATTACAGAAGCCAAGACTAGCAGCGAGGTAGCACGTATACCTTTTGGCTAGAAATTCAGTAGGCGTGATTATCTCACACTTGCAATAACCAATAATAATAGAAGGCGTACATAGCAAAAACCAATAAGATTGTACTAATATGAATAATGCTGATTATGTTATTCTGGACTATAAAACTGTCTGATGCTCTTAATAAAGTTGGATTGTGCTTTATCAATCACATTGATTGTGTCTGGCTAATCCCCTCGCCGACGCCTCCGTAAGTGGCTCCGCGCCCCCGTAAGGTTCCCCCCGCAAGTGGCGCCTGAACAAGGGACCGGATAAGTGGCAGGCGACCCCTAAGTCCTTGGGGCTCGGTCCACCGCACTGTGGAGGTAAGCGAGTCGGGGAAGCACCAAGTTTGCAGCGCTTGGAGGGCAAAGATTCCTGTATGCTGGCATACGTCTGGTATCCGTGCCTGGGTACTCCACGTTCCGGAGACTCGCCGTCCCGTTACGCCGCCGACAGTGTTCTTACGACTGTGGTAAAGGCTGCAATATAATGCGTGCGCACACAATAAAGTTCTGAGTCCTGAGCTGCCCCCCTTCGTTAGTTTTCGAACCTAAAAAAACTAAAAAAAAAGGGGAAACATGGCCAAGCAGGCAGGACAAGCGGCATTTGATTTATTTAAATGCTTTTTAGAAAAGCGAAAGGTGGAAATAGATTATAAGAAGGACTTATTAAAGTTGTTAGATTATGCTAAGGAGAAGGGATTTTTTATTGCTCCTGAGGAGCTTTTTACAGTTGAGGAGTGGAAAAAATTAGGAGATTGTTTAGCTTGGGAGGTCATTCGAAAAGATAAGAAGGCTAAAAGGCTAGTTCAGCCTTGGCAGGCTATATTTAACTCTTTTGAAGCATATAAAGCAGAGAGAAAAATCGCTGCTGTCACCTCCTTGCAACTAGAAGGCAAGCTATTGCCAGCAGACCAAGCTGGTGTATATGCTTTTGGAAGAAATAATCTTCCTGAACCACTATCTATGAAAAATTTTACAATTCCATCAAAATCTAAAGTTTCTGAGCCCTCTGTCCCTTCCACTGAAAATAAGCTATTTTCAGATGAGGAAGTTAGGGAAAAAGAGAGAATAAAAGCAAATTCAAGCAAAATTCAAGTAGCGGCTAGAGAACAAGACTTTGTAGCAAAATTACAGGGACAGTTGATAGTAGAGCATGCAAGTAACAATAACTCCTTTGAATTAGAAGTTGCCAATGCATTACATAGCAACTAGTGTGCATGAAGCCCATAAAACAACAGCTAAAATTATATTAGATGCACAAGCATTACTATAGTTAAAGAAGTGATGTAGTTAGCTCGAGCTGTATATGATTTAGTTAGAAAAAAGCCAGGAGAGACGCCTTCATACATGCATATCAGACAAGGGCCTCAAGAATCCTTTTCTAGTTTTATTGATAAGCTTACTGCTGCAATAGAAAGAGCAGGAGTACCCCAATATATGCAAGGGCCACAGCTTAGGGAGTGTGTCACACAGAATAGCAATTCACAAGTGAAATTAATAATAGCTACTTTGTCAAGCAATTAGATTGTAGTAAAGTTCTTAAAACAAATAAGTAAAATTTCACATGCAACTTAGGCCATGCTAGTAGAAGCTGTTGAAAATTTAACATTAACTCTAAAGGGCAGGCAGTCTCAGGTTCAAGCTTTTGCTGTCGCCGCATTTAAGCCATTAAAACCACATAAATCACAGGCTGCTAACAAGTCTCAGACCACTGGGAAGTGTTTTCGCTGTGGACGAACTGGCCATCTGCGATGAGACTGCCGTGTTCCGAGTGTGTGGTGCCCTGCCTGTCAGCTTGACTCATGTTCCACAGAGGCTTGCAGACACCAACAGCGTGCCAAGTCGCCTGAGTACAGCCAGCACCCCCTCCTTCTTCCCTGCCTGCAAACTTCTCCCTGACCATGAACTCCAGCCAGCTACCAGAGGCAGCCTCGGCCTGGACTTAGCAGCCGCAACAGACATTGTACTTAAAGACTCTAAACCCATAAAGGTTCCTACTGGGGTTTGTAGACCTTTGGTTTTAAATGGTCAATCTTATGGGGCTTTGTTATTGGGACGTTCTTCAGCTACCTTACAGGGACTAACTGTTGAACCTGGAGTTATCGATGCCTAATCCTGCTATGATTCCTCGTGGTTGGGACATTTTAGTTGTGGACTTAAAGGACTGTTTTTTCACAATTGCCTTGCACCCTTGTGACACTCAAAGGTTTGCTTTTACCTTACCTGCTGTTAACAGAGAGGCTATTGCACAGCGTTATGAGTGGGTTGTTTTGCCTCAGGGTATGAGAAATTCACCAACACTTTGTCAGCTATTTGTTGCAGTAGCCTTACAACCATTAAGGGTGCGCTGGAAATCTACATTGATTTTTCACTATATGGACGATATTCTGTTTGCACAGAGCATGCCTTTTACCAAGGATCATGAGTGTACAATAATTAGTACGCTGTCACAGCATGGACTAGTGGTTGCTCCTGATAAAATCCAGAGGACTAATCCTTGGCATTATTTGGGTTGGCAAATATCTGATTCTACTATAAGGCCTCAGAAATTGGAGCTGAAAACAACCATTCGTACCTTACATGATGCCCAGCGACTCCTCAGTGACCTTCCGTGGCTTCAACTGGTAATAGGATTTACAAATGATGATCTGGAAATCCTTTGTCCACTGCTAAAAGGTACCGACCCTGCTGCACCTGTTTCTGTAACTGCTCAGCAGACGTGGACTTTACAAAAACTGGCTACAATTATCTCTGAAAGAGCTGTTTCTCGGAGAGTGGAGGATGTACCCATTGACATTACTATTTTACAGGGAAAAGATCATCTGATGGGTGCTCTCACACAGCTCACAGCGGATCATCAGACGCTTGTTTTGGAATGGCTTTTTACGTCTGTGCAGCCTAGGACTACAGTGCAGAGCCATGTGGCTAATTTAGCTACTTTGATAAAAAAGGGGCATCTTTGATGTTTACAAATTACAGGACTTGAGCCAGCAAATATTTATGTGCCTTTACGTGCTGAGGACTTGGCATGGTATCTGTATCATTCTCCAGAATTACAGACAAGTCTTCTGGAAGCAGCACAAAACATTCAACTGAAGTCACTGAAAAATCCTGTTTTACAATGGATACAATGTTGCACTTGGATTCCTAAACCTAAGGTCTTGGATCGTCCTCTGCAGAATGCCGTCACTGCATACACAGACACTGGAAAGAAGTCAAGACGGGCAGCAGTTGTCTGGTTACAAGGAAGACAATGGCATCATGAGATTCTGCCTGCAGAGTCTCAGGACTCTCTTCAAACACTGGAACTTCGGGCTGTTCTCAGAGCTATTTTTGAAATGGCCTCATGAGAACTTAAATGTTGTTACTGATTCTTTGTATGTAGTGGGTGTAACTCTGCGGATTGAGGATGCACTCATAAAGGACATTAAAAACACTAGATTGCTGGAACTTTTGAGGCAATTACGTCAGGCTCTCAACATTCGAACAGCACCAATGGCTATGCTGCATATACATAGCCATAAGTGGTCTGATGGTCTAGGCAAAGGCAATGATATTGCAGATCAATTAGTATCAGTGACTGTACCTCTCAGTGAATTTCAGCAGGCACGAATGGCACACGATACATTCCATCAAAATGCCCAAGGCCTTCACAAGCAATTCCGTATATCCTTATCAGAAGCTCGAGGAATTATTAAATCCTGTCCAGTTTTTAGTCTGCAAGGCCCAGGCTTGGAAATGGGTGTGAACCCTAGAGGCTTAGGTCCTAATGAAGTCTGGCAAATGGATGTAACTCATGTTCCTTCTTTTGGAAAATTGAAATATGTGCATGTAACACTTGATACCTATAGTGGGTTTATTTGGGCAACTGCTCAAACTGGTGAAAAAGCCCTTCATGTATCTCGACATTTGTCAAATTGTTTTGCAGTTATGGGGGTTCCTAAACAATTAAAAACAGATAATGGTCCTGCATATACTAGTGAAAAAATGAGAAAGTTCTGCCAGCAATGGGGTATTTCTCATATCACTGGTACTGCTCACTCCCCAACAGGTCAAGCTATAGTAGAGCGAGCTCATCAGATTTTAAAAAATTACTTAATGAAGTTTAAAGGTAAAACAGATGTGCATTCATTGCTTACCAAAACTTTATTTGTGTTAAATTACTTGTGTATTTTGGGATCACATGCTGAACCTTCTGTTGTCATTCATAGTAGGGGGACAGAACAAATTTCAAAAATAACCCCTATGAAAGTTATGTATCAGGATCCCAAAACAGGAATATGGCAAGGACCTGCTGAGGTACAATATATGGGTAGAGGTTACGTGTGTGTTATTACTCCCACAAGACCCATTTAGGTACCCAGCAAATGGATTCGTCCAGTGATTGATGGCAGAGGCTGCACCTCCTTCACCTCAGACCCAGGAAGAAGAGGAGAGAGAGCGACTGAGGGATCATCTGGCAGTACAACCCTTAGTCCAGCAACTCGAGAGTCTTCTGAAGAGGAACATTAAGTGGTCAACTCTTTCTGATTTGGAAGAGTTTGCTATTCATCAACCTTCATTATTTGCTGATCAAATTGGACTGGGAAAGAGACAATGTTTAAGTTGTAATAAAAAGTGTAAGAGGGGTGCATGGGTATTGATAAAGTGTGGTAGGTGTAAGGAAAGGTGTTGGTTACATCAAATACACCTGTGGCAACCTGTGTGTCTTAATTGTACTGAAAAATTACAACATACCAATTGGCAACTTTAGCTTTAACTAACACTCATTTTTCTTCAGGAGATGAACAGTGTGATCGCCGACAACGTTCTCTGGTAACTGCAGGATATGTTGTTGAAAATTGTAAGAACGGGTATAGATTTTTAGTACGTTGGCATCTTTTGTCTGCTATCCAACGGATAGAGTGGTTTGCTGCTACAGTAGTACTAAGATTTGTCTGTTCTCGAGATATCCCAGACATTACACGTCAGTGTTGTATAAGTGTAAGGAAAGGTGTTGGTTACATCAAATACACCTGTGGCAAGCTGTGTGTCTTAATTGTACTGAAAAATTACAACATACCAATTGGCAACTTTAGCTTTAACTAACACTCATTTTTCTTCAGGAGATGAACGGTGTGATCGCCGACAACGTTCTCTGGTAACTGCAGGATATGTTGTTGAAAATTGTAAGAACGGGTATAGATTTTTAGTATGCTGGCATCTTTTGTCTGCTATCCAACGGATAGAGTGGTTTGCTGCTACAGTAGTACTAAGATTTGTCTGTTCTCGAGATATCCCAGACATTACACGTCAGTGTTGTATACCAGAACATCAATGGGATGATGTTATTAAGGGGCATCTCAGGCCTGAATCTTGTCTTTATCAACACCAGGTAATCCCTTTTCTACATGCTTGGTTGGTATCCCACTTGATTCCTGGCCATGTCCTGATGCACTTTCAGTCTGTAACATTTCAGATCCGAAGAACAATATTAATTTTTGGGACTTATGGGTTCCATATTTAAAGCATGCATCTTTAGAACCCCAAGAATTGGAACTGATGGGGTCAGTTCGAGCTGATGCATGTGTGATGTTCAATTACTCTAGAAAATCTTTACCTCAGCCAGACACAGTTTTGGTAAATGCATCTCTTTCAGTGTATCGAAATGCTTCACTATGGTGCAATTATACTTCTGCTACTATCTCAGGGTCCTCAAACACTCCTTTTGCTTTGCCCCCAGGTGTATTTTTGATTTGTAGGGACAGAGCTTGGCCAGGCATACCATCTAGATTGAGGGGAGGACCATATACCTTAGGAAGGCTTACCTTGTTTACTCCTAATGTGTCAATGATTTTACAGGCACGTCAAAGACATCATCGCACTAAAAGATTTATTCATGCTTACAAATCTGACTGTCAGGATAAAGTCAAATTTTGGTAAACTGCACAAATTGTGGCAGCATCTCTTTTTACTCCAGGTGTTGCCAGTGCAAGAGCTTTATCACAACATGATAAACTTGGCTGTTGGTTAGCAAAACAGACTAATGCTACCTCTATAGCTCTTTCGCAACTTTTGACTGACGTTGATTCTGTTTGTCATGCTACTTTGCAAAACCGAGCAGTCAGAGATTTTTTGCTTTTAGCACAAGGCCATGGATGTGATGACTTTGAAGGAATGTGTTGTATGAATCTTTCTGATCATTCTGTGTCCATTCATAAACAAATAAGTGATCTGAAACAGCTTACTACTCACTTGCAAGAATACACTGGATTAGGTTTAAGTGATTGGCTAAAGTCATTACATTTGGGGCCATGGCTGACATCTCTTTTACAGCACCTTATAATAATTGCACTTGTAATTGTGGTTATACTTCTGTTTGTTCCTTGCATTTTTCAATGTTTGCAGAAAAGCATGACACGCATAGCAGAGTCTGTCACAAATCATGCTTTTCTTGCACAAACTAAAAGAGGGGGAATTGTTGAGGATTGGTTAGAAAGCCATGGACATAACTGTGGATATGGCTCGGCAGAGGCCTTATTGCAGGGGAATGGTTCCTGCTAGGTAGTAGCTAGGCCCTGCTTTTAGGCAGACATTAAAAGCCTTATTGTAAGCATAAGCAGATTTTGCTGAGAGCAGTGTTTGAGACTTTTGCAAAAGCAATAGAGCTAGCATAATTTGCAGAGCTATCCGATAAGCAATACATATGTCTGTTGTCTAATCAAGGCCTTAATTGCCAGGGGATGCAGGTAGCTAGCGAAGCATAACCCTGGGATGGTTACTATATAGCAATAAGTATAAGAATATGGGAAGTAGCAGCCAAGACTAGCAGAGAGGTAGCACGTATACTTTTTGGCTAGAAATTCAGTAGAAATTCACACTTGCAATAACCGATAATAAGAGAAGGCGTACATAGTAAAAACCAATAAGATTGTACTAATATGAATAATGCTGATTTATGTTATTCTGGGCTATAAAACAGTCTGATGCCCTTAATAAAGTGGATTATGCCTTATCAATCACATTGATTTAGCAATTCTTCTCTTGAATTTGGATGGTTGTCTCGAATTGGGTCAATATTCTAGAAAGATGAAGTAAGGAAAGTCTTCATCAAGTCTCCATGACCCTCCGGCACAATTCAAGGTCCCCTTGTTGGGGTCAGTGAGTTGGGAGTCTCTTTGAATTCTTCAGAGAGCAATCAGAGTGCAGGGAGTGAATTAAAACCGTTGGATGGATTGAAGTATGTTAAGCCACTCACACATAAGGTAAAGGTGTAAGTTTAAGTTTTAGAAGAAACAAGCAAGTCAGTAAGCAAATTTTAGAATGAGCTTTAAGAGCTTTTAGTGAGCAAAAGGTTTTAGATGTCAGAGTAGAAGCGTGAATTCCAGTGAAGGCTGGAAAACACAGTCGTGGATAGTTGTGTTTCCATGGAGGCTCCAGGAACATAGTTTCAGACATAATGAAACTATAGTAAGAATATTGCTTGCATTTTTCAGACAGAACAAGATAGACCATGTGCGTAGTTTATACGTAACCTGGCGGGCTAAGAAACTGGAATTCTGATAGGTTAAGAAGAAATGGTTCAAATTGGTGTCTTAGCTTGTTGGTTTTTATAATGGTTCAGTTACTCACTCATTCTACAAAAGGAACTGAAACAAGCTCATCATGGCAAACAATACCTTTATTAGCTCTAGCTTGAGATCTAATAATCCATTAATCTATTTTGTTTATCTAACGGGACCCTATCACCTATAAGAATTGCTTCTAACCCTTAGATAAAATCTGAACTCTTTAAAATTCAGTTAGAGCCACTGGGAATGATCTGAGGTTACAGTGGCCCAATAGAGGTAGAAGGCATTTAGGAATACAGAGAATCTGCAAGAAGTTGCATTGTCCTGGAGAGTCATAGAGAGGGATTCAGGGCTGGTTTACTAGTCACACTAATACACCAGATCCTACTCCCCTTCACTTGCACTTTTGGCAGGTGCTCTCCTTCTGGCTCCTCTGTCAGCAGTTCTGAACAAAGCCACTAGTTCTCCTGAGCTCCTCCACAAAGGAGGGCCCAGATAGCTTTGATTTGGACTCCTGAGGAAGGACACAGTGTCTTGTAACTCAAAGATGGACCGATGTTCATCTCCATGGGATTTCAGACTTTACAAACCCCTTTGAGCTTTTGTACCAAGAAGCACCCAACCTTGAGTGCTTTTCAAAAACTGATCAAAAAAACTTGAGCTGCAGCAGCAACTGTTCAATCTAGGGCCAGGAAATCCCAATTTGGGACAAAAGTTTATGGTTTTGTATCAGTTTATACCTGCTGCGTAACCATAAGAGTGTAGAACCAAGGGCGGAGCTCACAGTGTCACAAATAACTTGGATGTGGCAGCAGGAAAAAGAGCAAACAGAGGAACTCAGATTGAGATCTTTGGGCATTGCTCATGCCTGTGGAGACACATGAAAGAAAGAAATCTATTCACAGCACAGGATCTCTTGTTAAAGAATGAACAGAAATATTGTCCTTCCTCGATAGCAGCCAGCTGCCCAAAGGGCCGTGCCACAGTCCAGGGCACAGCAGCTGGGGATTCCAAATCCTGGGGAAATTGCCTGGCAATAATGCACCGTGGTGTTAATTCCTGATAAAGGAATTTTGCAACCAAACGGGACAGCCTGATAGATTGGAGAGGAAACATTCCCAAGGCTCAGAAAGGTGTGGTGCATACCAGAAGCAGGATTCCGATGGTGACTCGTTGAAGGGAGAATCCTGCAACCATGGTGAGCATGGATGAAGGTCATCCAAGGCCCCGGTCAAGGGATGTCACTGGTAGGACCCCATTTGGTGTCTGGGGGTGACAGCAACCCAGTGAGCAGTGGGGAGGAGACTAGGGGGCACTGGGGGTGGGACCTGGGATTGGGGTCCTGGGAAGAAATAAGAGCAAAGAAAGTTTCAGTTCCCTGAAGGTGCTGGTAGGGCTGAAAAATGAACGGCGGAAAAAATAGTAAGTGGAAGTGGGAAAACTGGCAAAGGTGCTGCAGTCCTGTGGAAGAAATAAAAAATTCAGGAGGAATTTTTGCAAGTTCTGTAGCATAAAAGGCACCGGCAGAAAAATGTCAAGAGCAGGGGATAAGGGTATTGAGGTGCAGTGGAAACTACTTGAGGCACTCTATGGATCCTTTGGGTAAATTCTGTACCAAAAGTGCAGAGCATGAAAAGAGTTAGGCAGGAAAATCCTGGTATTGAGATCTAAGAAATTTATTGTGAACCCTTGAAGGCCCCAGTGGGGAAATTATCCTAAAGAGGTGAGCATAAAATTATTTCAGGAAATCGTTTTTCAGCTAGAAATTGTATTCTAAGGTGCGAGGGCGAAGGACATGGGAACAGAAAGTGTAAGGCGGGCACGGGAAAGGTGAGCTGGAGAAGAGGGACTCCTTTTTGGCAAGTACTAAACACGAAGTGGCAGCGTACAAATGAAGTCTGGGACGAGGGGATTGAGGGCGTGAAGCCACGCAAACCCCATTTGCTCAGGACAGAAAACCATCTAAACCAGTTGAGCCAAGAAACATGTTAGTTCTATATAAGCTAGGAAGCCATTTTAATGAATATTTACTTTTAGGGTGGATAAATACCCTGTGGCAAAGTCAACCCTGAGCTGCAGGAGCAGGAGAGATCCGCTGTGAGTCTGAGCTGATAAAGAATTCCTGCTCTCTGGTACCTCCAGGTGTGCCAGGGAGTTCACTCTGGCTGATTTGGGTATCAGGGGCTGGGGGGACACTGGGGACACTTGGGGGGGACAGGGGACTGTGGGATTGGGGTCTGAGGGGCACTGGGAGAGTCACAGGACTGGGATTGGGGTCATGGGGTGCTGTGGGGGAAAGTGAGGGGGGACACAGGATGGTGGGAGTGGGATTGGGGTCATGGGGGAGCTGGGACACACTGTGGGGGTAGGGGATGATGCCCGGATTTAGGTTGAGGTTCTGGGATGCCACCAATGAAATTGGGGACTGGGAGTGGGATTGGGGTCTGGGGACAGGCTGAGGGGACACTGAGGGGCTCAGGGAGTGACCCCAGGATTTGGGCTGGGGTCCTGAGGTGGGCTAAGGGGAATTATAATCATGGGACTAGGATTGGCTCCTTGTGGGGCCATGGTACTGTGGGGTCGGGGTTCAGGTCCCTGGGGGCTGGGGGATATTGGGGAGGCAAAAGTAACCCCAGGATTTGGGATGAGGGACCCTGGATATGTTCAGGTGTCTCCTGGCCAGGAGTGCCTCCATTCCCCCTGGGCTGACCCCACTGCCCTCTCCAGTCCCTCACTGAGGAACCCTCCCTGTGTCACCTCCGTGTCCCCCAGTGTCCACACTGGTCCCTGTGGCCTCTTCCCTCCATGGCCCTCCGGGGTCTCACCCTGGCTCTGCTGGCAATGACCGTGGCCACCACGGCCATTGAGGTGAAGCCCCCGGACATGGCCCTGGACTCCTTTCATGACCAGTACTAGAACTGCAGCCATGCCATGATGAAGGAGTTGCCAGTCCTGAACTGCTCTGAGTTCCAAAAAAATTCTGTGTTCGCCCATGTCTAGTCTGAGGCCGTGAAAGAGTGGCAGAGGCTGGGGTCCCGTGTGTCCCCTCTGTCGTCCTCAGCCCAGGCCATCGCCAAAATATCTTCCATGACTTCAGGACCACCACAGTCTTGAATGTGCAGACGTGTCATGGAGCAGATATCAGGGAATTCTCCATATATCTCCATGTGAAGGGGCTGCTGATCCCACCCTTCGAGAAGTTCAACGTCACCAAAGTCATCGAGGGAAACGAGAACGTGCAAACCCACCTCGACTCCATCGGGACCTACAGCAAATACAACTGCGAGCGGCTGAAAGGTGGGGACAGCCTGGGGCCGTGGGGACACCCACTGGGGCCATGGGGACACCCATGATGAGGCACAGGGGACACTCACTGGGGATGGGGGACAGGGATTGGGCCCCCACATCTGGGAGTTGACAGGGGCAGAGACAGGGACAGTGATAGGGACAGGGACAGGACCCCATTCCGACCCTGTCCATCCTCTCCACAGACAGTGCTGTGGGGACAGGCCCTGTGTGCTGGATGTGGGTGGGCCGGGACCCCACATGGCACCCCTGTCCCCTGTGACCCCCTGTTTCCCTGACCCCTGTCACCCCTAAGCTCACCATGAACCCCCTGACCTTCCTGGCCCCTGCACCCCCCCATGCCCCCCACACCCTGTCACTGTCACCTCATGGCCCCCATCTCTCCTGTCACCCCCAGCCCCGTTATGGCCGTTCCCAACGCCCTCACTCTCCCATGGTCCCCCTGACCCCCCTCTTTGTCCCCCAGGTGGGAGTGTCCCAACAACCCTCAGCACCTCGGAGGACTCCTCCTGGTCACCACAGCCCTCACAGTGGCCTCAGGGATCCTCTGAGCTATGAAACCACCAAGGCCACCAAGATGTCTGTAGTCACTGTGACAACCACAATCAAAAAGACCACCAGGACACTCAGGGAAACAAGGCCACCAAGACTACCAAGGCCACCACTGCCACTATGGCCGCCTTGGCCACCATGGCCTCCATGTGGTCACTGGGGCCACGACTGGCACTGTGACCACTGCATCCACCACAGCCACTGTGGCCACAGTGCCACAAGGACATTGTTTGAAACAATTGTATGAAATACTTATATCAAAAAGTTGTATCAAATCAATTCTATTAAATTGTTCTATCCAAAAAAATTCTGTTAAATAATTGTATCAAACAAATTGTATTGAAACAATCTTATTAAATAAATTCTATCAAAGCAGTAACATTAAATTATTCTATCCAAAGAGATCAGTTAAATATTTCTATCAAAGGAGCAAAAGAGGCAATTCTCAAGCAGGGTTCGATGTCACTCCCAGAATACATGGGAACGTCTCTCTCTGCCTCAAGGAGGATTTTTGGGGAACACCCCCTTCCTGAGATAAGAATCTCACACAAATTTCATTCCAAGCAGAAATAGAGGACAGGAATCTCTGTCTGAGAGGGCACTGGGTGTTCCCAGGGTCAGGTGATGCTCAGGGGGGCATCGGGAGGAGCGGGGCCAGGAGGTCAAGGACTGACCTTGCCCCTCTGCCCTGCCCAGTGAGGCACATCAGGAGCAATGGGTCCAGTTCTGACCAGTGCTTTATCCAGCTCTCTCCAGTGCTGTGTCCCATTCTGTCCAGTGCTGTGTCCAATTCTATGCTGCCCTGAATCCAATCCTGAGTTCAAGATGACGCTGCCTGAGCTGGGAGGTTCGACCTGGTGCCCACTCTGGGACCTTCCATCTTGACTCGTTCTGGAATTTTGGGCTTCAGGGAATTGTGGTTTGGGAATTGCCCACCGGAGGGCAGCAGCAAGCAAGAGAAATCAGCTGCAGTTCTGGGTGCCACCAGCAGGTGGCAGCACGAGCTGCTGGTGCTGCCAAGTGCCTGGCCCCGGGCTCGGGAATAAATCGGGATGGAACGACCTTAAAGCGCATCCGGGGCCAGCCCTGCCAGGCGAGGGACATCTTCCCCTGCACCAGGCTGCTCCAAATCCCATCCAACCGTGGCCTGGAACCCTTCCAGGGCTGGGGCAGCCGCAGCTTCTCTGGGCAGCCTGTGCCAGGCCATCTCCACCCTCATAGGCAGGAGTTTTTTGGAAGATGGGCGCTGACGTCCCTGAGAAACGACTCAGTGGGTTGTGGTCTTTAGGGGAAATGGTTGTCAATATTTTCAAAGTGTGTTTTGATGTCTCCACGTTGGAAGACGTGAAGTTTGTCTCAGCACCCAGGTGATTTCACCAGAGAGTTTGAACTCCCAAACTTTGGGGTAATTGGAGAAGAGGGACTCTACAAAGTCTATTGCATAACCCAGACAGCCTGAACTTCTGTCAGGAGATGTCAGGGAAGGCTTGGAAACGCCCCCTACCAATCTCCCCTCATGTGGGGAAGAAGGCTGAGAGCATGGGACTTTAACTGGGGACCCAAATCCAAAACTTCCCACTTTTTCATCTAACTTAACAATAACGTGAAAGAGAGGAATAAATATAGTAACTGATAAGTCTCCCTCAGCCTGAACATGATACAACTTCTTCCCGACACTGCCCCCAAAAGAATTCAAAAAACAGAATCTCATGTATTTTTAGGAAAGTATTTAAAAATGCAATGAACAGAATTTTTAAGAGTCCTCTTAGAAAACTTAAATCCCCCTGATTCAAGGGTACCACAACTTGGTAATAGGTGCCTCTCTCATGAGGGCTAAACTTAGGGCAAATGAGCTGGTTACCCATCCTGGTACTTCGTTCCCGTGCCCAGAAGTAACAGGGAAAATGAAAGGAAAAGACACAAATATGAAATTAAGTCAGCACGCAATCCTCAGTACTGATTCCAACTAACAATTTTTCTTTGGGAGGCCCATTGGGTGAACTCAAGACTTCAGGCAGGTGGCCAGCCTGTTGACCAGTCCTCGGGATTCTTCTCCCTGGCTTTGAGCAGAGGGTCCTGGTCGCCCCTTGGATAGCTCTCACTAAAATGTGAGGGGTTTTGGGGAAGCAGCAACCCAAAAGTGATTTGTGTCCTGCAGCTGATGCGTCAGGAGACGCTTCTCCAGGGATCCCTGAGCAGAGGTCCCTGTTCGGGCGCCGCTTGCTGCAGAGGGCAATGGCCAAGGTGCCGCGATTTCCCTCAAGAAGCGTTTTTATGAAGATGAGTTCTGGGGTGCACGGGCACACTCGCCTCACCGCTGTGATTATCAGCTCCTTTGTGAGAGGTGCTTTAGGGTGACACAGAACTGAGACAGGGTCTTTTTGTGGTGTTGTGCAGAGAGCCTTGATTGGGTCTTGCCATGAAAGGTGCCAGGGATGAAAGAAGCCCGGGAATTCAGAGGGAGCTGGGGTTATATGGGAAAGGCAGGGGGCGGGGTACAGCAAGCAGCGAATCATCTGAGGGTACAGGGGAGGAGCAAGAGGGGAGGGCAAATAGGATACAGAGAATCTGCAGAAGTTGCAAGGCATGCTGGGGTGGGTTTTGGTGTCTCCATCACATGGAGGGTTTTGGCCACCTAAGGGCCTTTCTCTAGGGTTGTACCTTAAACCTTTTGACCTTCAGGTCTCGTCCCTCCAAGGGAAAACCTGTGGACACCACTGCAGGTCCAGGTAGAATTGCAAGGCCTTCCTTCAGGCTCTGAGCTCGTTTTCTCTCTCTCATGCTGGGAAAGCCTTTCCCAGGCTGAGACAGTTTCTTACCTCTGGCCTGTGCCTTTTCCCAGGGTGATAGCATTTGGGAAAAACAGAGAGGAATCATAACAAAGATAACACACCTGCTGGATCTATGGGAGAACGAGAGACAAGAGGTGTCTCTCTTTCTCTCCAATGAACTATCTGTATTTTGCTTTGTACGAACTGTATTATAAAAAGCCACAGCTCTCTTCAATAAACTGCACTCTTTCTTGCATCAAGTAAGAGAGTTGCCATGTTGCTGTTTCTTTTGCCGCTCCGTAACCCTCTCAGGCAGCAACATTTGGCGGTTCCACCGAGATAGCAACATTTGGAGCTCCCACCGAGAAAACGACATTTGGAGGTGTCAGCCGAGATCGTCACTCCAGCGGATTGGGATTGCTTTAAGCGATCTCTGACCGACGAACAGCACCGAAAAAACTCGGAGCTGACAGCCTGCAGACCAGGCTGAATCCCGGAAAACCAGGACTGCGAACCTGGGGCCAAGACCGGAGCCAGGAGACGGCCGGAGTCAGAGAGCCATCTGGGACATTGCGGAAAAATCCGCCAAAAGTCGTCGGTTTTTCTGCTCTCCCACCGAGAGAGCATGGAGCCGTGTGGAGCGGCGCAGAGCCCCAGCTGTCTCGCGGTGCGGAGCGCGCGGAGCAGAGCAGCCCGGAGCGGAGCGGAGCAGCCCGGAGCGGAGCCGTGCCATCTCTCATCGGCACACCGCAACCCCTGACAGCGGGAACCGCGAGCAGCTCTGCTAGCCTTCTTCCCCGTTGCGAGAGGTACTCTGTGCTCCCCCCCCCCCCTCCCAGCATAGCAGCTAGGTGAGAAATTCCAAATAATGGGGATTCATTTATCTAAACAAGAGGAAACTGATTTGATTGCTTTGTTAATTTGGGCGAGAGAGCATGGTTTTTCAGAAGAGGCAGGAGAAGTTTTTTCTATGGACAAATAGGAAGAATTAGGGGACCTTCTGTGGACAGCCCTCCGGAAGGGGGATGTCTCAGCCTGCCCTCTAATGCTCACCTGGGGGACAATTAATCGAAGTTTTTTGAAAGATGAGACGGGTTTTGAGCGGAGCGAAACAGGCTCAGAACAGAGCGAGGAAGAATCTGTTTGCTATCCTGGCCACACCACCTTAACGGCGCCGGGCAATGGCTCGCAGCAGCCGCCGGCTGGGAGCCGCCCCCCCGTGCGGCCCGAGCTGCCTGAGGCGGGCGGCCCCCCCGCTCTGGGGACGCTGCTCGCTCCTGACAAAGAGGTGCCATCAGCCTGCCCCCACCGTGCCGGGGCCATCGCTGATCTGCCTGCTGCTGGGCCAGTGCCACCCCTGAAAAGGTGGGGGTCGTGCTGGCCCCTCCATCCGAGATGCTGGCTGACCCCGACCCGCCTGCAGAGAGGGAGCTGTCGGCACCGGCCACCCCAGAGAAGGAGGGGGTGCCGGCTCCTCCCTCCTCTCCGATGTCGGAGCTCGACCTGCCTGCGCAGGCAGGGTCTCGGCGGCCCTTCTCTGCTTTGGCAGAGGCAGGCCCGCCCTCTTCTCTTTTCCCCTCAGCCTCGTCCGTTCGCCCGGGAGCGGTGCCGACCCCAGGGCTGCTCTCGTCAGCCGGAGGAGCTCTGCCCGCCTGGCCGGTCACGAACGGACCCTTCCCATCGGCATTTCCAGCCGCTTCGCCGCTTCCACCCTGTGCTGACAGCAACGACAGCTTTGTCTTTACTTTAGAGGGGGGAGCAGCAGAGGCTGGTTTCATTCCTGCAGTGGTCAAGGAAGGAGGGAAGGCTGGGGCAGATGTCTCTGATACCCAAATCAGAAAGACTCAGAGTTTTCCTGTGCCTGATGCTGTCTCTATGATAGAACAGCGAGATTGGAAAAAAAGAAAGAAAGTATTTAAACGATCGTGTTATTGTGAATCACCTTTGCCTCATTTCAGGCTTCAGATGAGACACGCCTAGGTCCTTCCTGCTGACCTGCAAGGTGTCCACCCTGACCAGCTCACCAAACACCGACCAGATGAAAACACTGAACAGATCATCCCTCTAGAAGCAGGGAATGGACATTTATCTGTTCATGTTGGAACTGTTAATATAGTTTTCATTGTTATATTAGAATAATCACTTAGTGGTTGATTTTTCACTGTTTGATAAGTCGGGTGAATGGTGATGGGTTTTGTTATTGTATTAAAATTAAGTTTTGCAGAGAAAAGGCACCAGGCTTGAAGATTTCCCTGGAACTTTGGGTGTCCACAAATCTCTTGAGTGATGTTTGTTCTCCTTCGCAAGGGCCCGGTGGAGGACTACAAACACCTCTCTGTCCTTTTTTTCTTTCAAACTAAAAGGGGGACATGTGGACACCACTGCAGGTCCAGACAGAATTGCAAGGCCTTCCTTCAGGCTCTGAGCTCGTTTTCTCTCTCTCATGCTGGGAAAGCCTTTCCCAGGCTGAGACAGTTTCTTAGCTCTGGCCTGTGCCTTTTCCCAGGGTGATAGCATTTGGGAAAAATAGAGAGAAATCATAACAAAGATAACACACCTGCTGGATCTATGGGAAAACGAGAGACAAGAGGTGTCTCTTTCTCTCCAATGAACTATCTGTATTTTGCTTTGTACGAACTGTATTATAAAAAGCCACAGCTTTCTTCAATAAATTGCACTCTTTCTTGCATCAAGTAAGAGAGTTGCCATGTTGCTCTATCCTTTCTCCGCTCCCTAACCCTCTCAGGCAGCAACATGTGCCGTGGTGTCCCCTGAAGAGTTTCCAGCAGCCCTGGGAGGAGAGTTCCCGGAGCTCAGCCAGAGCGGGCATTCAAATGTACATCACGGATATTCGCATGCAGAGTTCTTGCCCTGGCAGCGAGAGAGAAAATGAGCGCAACTAAGAATTTTAGTGGATCAAGAGATGGGAGAGAGAGAAAAAGCCCGAGCGCTTCTGATGGCGGGGGCGAAGAGAAGGGACAGCTGTTGTGTCTCAAAAGCTGCGAGTGCCGCAGCGCCGATCTCCCGGAGGAGAGAGGGAGCGTGAGCTCAGCGGATTCGGTTCTCGGGCGGGAGTGGTCCCGGGGAAAGTTTCTTGGTTTGAGCCTGTGCCGAGGAATGCGGAGAATGTGGCAGCCTCTGTTTCGGTCTGTCAGTTTGGAGTGTTGGAGTGTGTGCAGCAGAAGAAAGGGGAGGGGGGCCTGGGGGTCGCTACCCCGGACATGATGCTGGGGATGGGGTCTTTTCCGGCCCGATGTTTGGCCGGAAAAAAAAAAAAAAAGTGCAAAAAAGAAAAAACAAACAGTACAAAACAAAACAACACAGACAAAAACAAACAAACAAACAAACAAACAAAAAAACAAAAAATCAAAAAACCAAAAAAAACAAAACAAATACCCTGAAAAAAAACCAGAGGGGAAGCGGGCAGTTAAAAGTGGTTAGTGGTTAAAGTGTTTTTTTCAGTTTTCCTAGAGGAGTTCAAAACTCTCTGTGCGCACTATAGCACAGTTTCAATTGTATTGGTTTTTACTATTTTACTAGAATAATTAGAAATTTATACACCCAACAATATTTCCAGACAGATAATGTTTCTGTCCTCTGGATTCAGGGAGCTCATTTTTTAAGGGTGTTTTTTGGTGTTTAGATACGTTCTGTTAAGATTTATTAAGGCCAAATTTCATTAAGTTAATTCTATTAGATTTCATTTTTGTTAAGTTTCAGTATCACTAAGTTCGGACAATGTTTTGTTCCAGTTATGTTTGGTATTAATGCTGATTAGCTGAGTTTGCTTAAGTGTCCTTTTGTTTTACTGAAGTGATAATTAACACGATTCATTGTCAGGTGTGAATTTACCAATTTTGAAATAGGCAAACTCATGGGATGTTGATGTTGTATTTGTTGTACGCACAGCCAGCAATTTTTATGGCTTTAACTTATCTTGCAGTAAATATCTATGAGACACGTGTCATCTTCAGGATCTTTTCTGTTCCTTTTTTAGTTGCATGTGTATCTCTTTTATCCAGGCTGCCTCTCTGTTGTCTCATGATTGTCAGTATTTTCAGAGTTCCAAGGAATGATATCTGAGCTTCCTTGGAAGTTCCCTCTAAACTGATGATCTTGTGGTTCTCGTGAGAGAGAACAAGCCTGAGAAAAACTACAGAGAGAACAAAATGCTGGAGAAGTTTGGTTGTTTTCTCACCCTGAGCTGTTTGGTTGTAGCTTCTGTTCTGAAGAGTCTTGGCTTTTTTTGAAGAAATCTGTCAGGGAATTCCCTTCCAATGAGGGCCTGGGCTCTGGCCACGCCCTGGCTCTGCCTGGATGGGAAACTGCCAACAGACCCAGGTGTTTCCTGCATCAAAACAATACTCGAGTTGCTTTGGCTTGGCAATTTGACCCTACCAATATGACAGCCGGACCTATTGTTTGAAGGGAGCTTGGGAATCATTTTCCGGAGGTGATTATCCAATTCTTCACTGATTTGGAGTTTATCAGCTGTTGCAGACACTGGGATGATAGTACAGTGTTTTAGTGCTTGGTAATCATCCAACTTCACAGGTGTAATTGATTATGTCTGATGGTAGAAATGTTTTTGATTGTTCTATCTGAATTATTCCTGATTGCTGTGAGATTCTGATCTCACTGGATATGAGACTCCTCAATTGAATGTACAATGACAAAGCCTAATTGATTTACTAACATTAAGAGAAGAAATGCATGTGTTTTTATCATTAGCAGGTGCAAAGTAGTCATCTATTCAATGGAGCAGGCATCAATTGTCTCCAAGGAAATGAGGCCCAGTCAGAAGACAAATTCCCCAAGTACCATGCAGCTTTCATAACCCGAACAAGAACAGGACTGCCAAAACACAGCCCTGGCTGGAAACTTAAAAGGAACTTGTTAAGAAAAAGCCTCATGTTATTATCACAGTATTGTGTTCTAACTAATTGTCTTTAGATATTCTTTGTTTCAGGTTCTCAAGGTGGATCTTGTTATTTGGGAAAGCTGCCTGTGCTCCTGGCATGTGTGAGATGTTGAATCACACCATTGGAGGGCAAGGCACAGCAATTTAGGACAGGAGTTTATGGTTTTGCTATACAGTTTATACTCTGTTTGCCATAACCATAAGGAGGCCAAGGGCAGAACTCGCAGTGTCACAAAGAGCTCTGGAAGAGGCAGCAGGAAAAGAGCAAAAATAGAAACTCACTTGAGATCTGCTTTGGACATTTCTCATGCCCCTGGAAACACATGGAATGAAATAAATCTATTCACAGCACAGGGATCTCGGTTAAATGTGAACAGGAAATATTGTCCTTCCTCGATAGCAGCCAGCTGCCCAAAGAAGGGGCCGTGCCACATTCCAGGGCACAGCAGTGTGGGGATTGCCAAATCTGTGGGGAAATTGCCTGGCAATAAAGGACCCTGGTGTTAATTCCTGATAAATTAACCCTTTGAGCTCAAACACATCACCCCCAGGGATCACTGAAAGAGGAAAAACTCCCAGGGATTGCAGGAAAATGAATTTTCTGAGCTGCCACGACAAGAAGTGTTCAGGCATCTCCTGGAGTTGGTGGATCCCTTTTTTGGGGGTCTAGAGCTTCTCCTGCCACACCAACACTGCCAGGGAACTTCACCAAGAGATGATCCCCAGGCTCGGGGTGCCTACAGGGATGTCACCTGGTATGTGACCCCATTTGGTGTCTGGGGTGTGACAGCAACCCAGTGAGCAGTGGGGAGTGGGACTGGGGGCACTGGGGGATGTGGGATCGTGGGATTGGAGTCCTGGGGGGTGAGAAATAAGAGAGAGAAGAGAAAGTTTCAGTTCCCCTGAAGGTGCTGGGTAGGGCCGACAGATGAACCAGCAGGAAGACATATAAGGATGTAAAAGTGAAGACACAGCAGGATAAACGTGACTGGAGAAAAAGATGAAGGGAACTCTCGTTTTTGGTAAGTTCTGCAATACAGAAGGGGGATTGCCGGCCAAAAGTGAAAAGTCAAGGCGATGTGAGGCAGGATATTGGGGCACTCAGTGGAAACCACGCCCTTAAGCCCCTTTTATGGCTCCCCAGGGGCGCAAAATTCTATCATAAAGGAGGCGGAGCCATGCAAATTATTTACTGGAAGAGCCCTGGTTTATTGTTAGCCAAGCAGCCCATTTTTATGAATATTTATAATAAGGGTGGATAAATACCCTGTGCAAAGCTCCCTTGAGCTGCAGGAGTAGGAGAGATCCGCTGTGAGTCCGAGCTGATAAAGAATTCCGGCTCTCTGGTACCTCCAGGTGAGCCAGAGAGTTCACTCCGGCTGATTTGGGTATGAGGGGCTGGGGGGACACTGGGGACAATTGGGGGGGACAGGGGACTCTGGGATTGGAGTCTCGGGGGGGCACTGGAGGAGTCACAGGACTGGGATTGGGGCCATGGGGTGCTGTGGGGGAAAGTGAGGGGGGACACGGGATGGTGGGAGTGGGATTGGGGTCACGGGGGGGCTGGGACACACTGTGGGGGTAGGGGGTGATGCCCGGATTTGGGCTGAGGTTCTCCACCAAAGAAACTGGGGACTGGGAGTGGGACTGGGGCCTGAGGACAGGCTGAGGGGAACACTGAGGGTCTCAGGGAGTGACCCCAGGATTTGGGCTGGGGTCCTGGGGCAGCTGAGGGAAATTGCATTCATGGGAGTACGATTTGGCTTCTGGGGGGGCTGTGGTATTGTGGGATTGGGGTCCCTGGGGCACTGCGGGATACTGGAGAAGGAAAAGTAACCCCAGGATTTGGGATCAGGGGCCCCAGACATATGCAGGTGGCTCCTGTCCAGGAGTGCCTCCCTTCCCCAGGGGCTGACCCCACTGCCCTCCCCAGTCCCTCACTGAGAAACCCTCCCAGTGTCACCTCCGTGTCCCCTCTGTGTCCCTCAGTGTCCACACTGGTTCCTGTGGCCTCTCCCCTCCATGGCCCTCCTGGCTCTCACCCTGACTCTGCTGGCAATGACCGTGGCCACCACGGCCATTTGGGAAAAGCCCCTGGACATGGCCCCGGACTCCTTCGATGACCAGTACCAGGGCTGTGGCCCTGCCATGAGGGCAGAGCTGCCGGCCCTGAACCGCTCCGAGTTCCACAACGATGATTTTTTCGCCGACTTCTGGCATCTGGCCATTGAAAAGTGGCAGAGTCGGGGGTCCCCTGTGTCCCCTCTTTCATCCTCAGACCAGGCCATTGCCCTCATGGCCTGCACCAATGCTGACCTGTATGTGCCGTTCAACGAGCAAGTGATCGTAGCAGGGCGCTCTCCCCAGGAATACCGGGACAACTTCCACTACAAAACGCTGCATTTCGTGCTCACCGACATCCTGGCCACGCTGAGGGCTGCTCAGAAAGAGCAGAAATGTCACTTGGTGTTCCGGGGAGTGAACTCCATACTGTACAAGGCAAAGCCTGGTGACATCGTCCGGTTTGGTGAATTCGTGCCATCGTCGCTTCTCAAAACAGTCGCTGAAGGATACGGGAGCACCACGGTGTTCCAGGTGCAGACGTGTCACGGCGCTGACATCAAGGCATTCTCTGAAAATCCCGAGGTGGATGAGGTGCTGATCCCACCCTTTGAGAAGTTCAACGTCACTGATGTCATCAAGAAAGGGAAGAAGGTGGAGATCCACCTCGACTCCATCGGGACCTACAGCAAATACAACTGCGAGTGGCTGAAAGGTGGGGACAGCCTGGGGCTGTGGGGACACTCACTGGGGCCATGGGGACACCCACTGGGGACATGGGTACACCCACTGGGGCCATGGGTACACCCACTGGGGACATGGGGACACCCCTGATGAGGCACAGGGGACAATGACACTCACTGGGGATGGGGGACAGGGACAGGGGCACCCACTCCATAAATAAAGTTAATGATTCACTTGATAAAAATAAGAAAGAATAAGATAGAATAAGATATTCTGAAAAGTATATAAAAAATATGATAGTATAAAGGTAAAGTGAAGTAATATAAAGATAAGATAAGATAAGATAAGATAAGATAAGATAAGATAAGATAAGATAAGGTAAGACAAGACAAGATAAAATAAGATGATAAGATATAAGAGTAAAATAAGAGAGAGAAAAGGATAAGAAAAGATAAGATAGCAAAGATGATTTGGCTGGTGCAAGAAAAAGAAGGGGGAAATCTTGTAATGCTGAACGGGGTTTAGACCCCTGTGGACATGTCTGTACAAATCTGGGCCTTGTGTGTGTGCACCAGCCAAAAACTCCATTTAGTTGGTATATTTTTCTGTTCAGTACTTTCTGCATATTTTGCTGTTCGCTCACACGCTTCTTTCACACGCTCGTTGTTTTTGTGTATTTCTTAGTTTAGCCCAGTGTTTATAACAGGCGCACAGCATGAGAACATTTGAGGAGTTTTTTGATAACTTGTTGAAACTCTCCAAAGCCGCTGTAACATAAACGATGCTAAATCGGGAGAGATGAAGTTGAAAACACAGAATACCAAGATTAGAAGATTCAAGCTAATGGGAGGAGGAGAAGATCCTGAAGAGCACCAATTAGGGACTTTCAGGGGTTTGAAGAGTGGATCAATATCCTAAAATTACCAATTGTAGAGTATGTTCCCACGTGGGTGATGATTCTAGAAATGTATAATGAGGGTGTGGAAGGACAGGGAAGCGTGTGGAAGATCTCGGGCTGTAACGGGCAGTTAGAAACCCATCCCCCTCTCCCTGTCTGACCTCTGCTCCGTACCTGGACCACCCACCCGGACATGAGCCGCAGGAAATGACCACAGACCACCCTAATCTATATAAACCCTTGTAACCTTTCAATAAACGCCATTTTGCTGTCCACCACATTGGTGTCCTGGAGCTGGTGGCCCGAGTGGCCCTGAGTTTGGGCTGCCGTGCTGGGTAATTGAACCAGGTAGCCCTGCAACAGTCCTGCCTCTCCCAGGTGAGCATTTGGTTATGGTCACCTTGCTGAGCGGACTTCGGTCAGCCTGGCTGGGACACTCTATAGATAAGATATAATAAACAGCCATGAAAAAACAACAGAAGATCGTCTCGAGCAGTCTCTCTCCGGCGGCTTCAGAAAAACTCTGAATCCCAAACCACCTACATGTCCATCAGAGGAGGTCTCACGCCTTAAAGAGACCCTCGGACTGTGACATTTGGCGTCCGCCTGGGTGGGCACGAGGGGCTCATGGCTGCTGTAGTTCACAAAGGTGGATTCAGAGCCTAGACCCTGAAAACCCAGCTGAAGAAGAAGCACACTGTGGAGGAGGACTGCAGAGAAGAAACCTTGACTCACTGCCAAGAAAAGCCAGCTGCCAGACTCGACTCGAAGAGGAGAGGAGCCCGGGAACCCTCACTCCTGTGAACTGCTGGACGGTCTCAGGAACCTCCAAATTGATTTTGAATGCTCTGCTTTTGGGTAAGATTGTTGAGATTTCAGAAACACCATAGGAACACCATGGGCAGAACCCTCAGCCAGGAACAGCTCACTCTCATAGCCACTTTAAAAAAAAAAAAAAAAATATGACCTTTGCTCATCCCATTTAGAAGTTTTGTCTCTGGAAATGTAGATTTTATCCAGTCCGCAGAAGGCAATAGAAGGTCCCTCAGAGACTGGGGAAGGATTCTCTCCTAGCCATCAGCTGCGGGAGGGAAGTATATCACCATTTTGCCAGCAGCAAGCAGATCAAAAAAGGTCTAGCCAGCAGCTGACTGTCTCTAGTTATCAGCCAGTGAAAGAATCTTGTTATCAGGAAGGTGCAACTTAGATTTTCGTTTCCTCACCCCTTCAGAAACCCTGAGCCCAGAAGGCGGGAGGACGCTACAGGCGACTCCGGGGGCCGTGGGGGACACAAGGGTGGAGGCGGGAAGCCCGAGAAAGGCAGATAATACCGCGAAAATAGCGGGGGAAAGTGCGGGCTCGGTGCATTCGGTCGCAGGGATGTCCGAGGGGCAGTCATCTGCGGCAGCGACCGGGACGCAGAAAGGCGGGTCTGTGCGGGCGGCCCTCAGCCCAGAGGGGGGTCGGCAGTGTCCACACCGACTGCAGGAACATTATACACGGCATGTGCAGCGGTGGCAGTGACGGGGGGCGACCCCGGCCCCGAGCCTGGCGGGCAGAGTGGCCCTGGGCCCGGGGGTGGGGGCAGCGATGTGCCCAAGCACGGCAGGGAGAGTGGCGGGGACAGCAAACCCGGGCACAGCTGCGTGACGTCACCAGCCCGAGTCGCAGCCCAAAGCTCACCGAGTGAGGGGAGCGCTCTGCCCGCTCACAGAGAGCTCCGTCAGCCCCCGGGGAACGGGGCTGGAAAGACGCCAAGAGCAGCTTTTATCTGCAATGTTTAGGAACAAACAGAGCAAGAAACATGATAACAGATTCAGTTCTATTTTCACAGTTCTTGTATGTTAAAGTAAAGGTGTTTGTCTTTTGCAGTGTTGTTAAAAAGATGCTGAAATTCTTAGAATGGTGAAGGTATAAGGTATTTTGTATTTGATTTGATTAGATGTCACCTATATTTGGTGGCTTGTTGTTGCTCAGATATTATCACCTATATTTAGTGATTTGTTATTGTTCAGATATGGGTGGACATTTGTCCAGGTGTCAATATTAAGTTTTAATTTTCCTATAGTTGATTGTTTTAAGCAAACCAGTTTCTAAGTATCTTCAATATTGTCAATATAAAATAATAGGGTTTGAATTCTTATAAGGAAGAAGCTTGTAAATTTATGCTTTGCAGAATTATTATTAGTATTTTAGCTTTCCCTTCGAATTAAATTGCAATAGATTTATGGTTTACATTTCTCAAATTATCAATGAAATGCTGTGTGAATACAAATCAAGACTACTTCTAGGATTATCATTTGAGTTGTAGAATTTGATCTGAATCAAGATTTTCTTTTTATGTATTGAAAAAGCAGTATTTATCTATCAGTTCAACTATTAAGGTTCAAGTTTGGTTTCTGTGTTTAATTTTAAAATCACTGTATTAAGAGGATGAGTTCTGTATCAGAGAATTATTTTAATTTCTGTTTTATTGTGTAACCTGAAGTCTTTCAACATTCCAAGTTGGTTTTGGAAAGCCTCCAGACATGCACTTTGAATCAAATGTGTAAAGATAATCAGTTAAGTTGTGAATTTAATGTTTGTTTTTCTTTTATTAATTCTTTCTTTTATTTTTGCAAGTTTATTATGATCTGACTTTGTACTGTTTCATAATTTTAGGTGTTTTTCAGAATTCCACAAAGTTATTTGAGCTTCATTCTCAGAAAGTTTTTAGTGTTGTAGCTTTCCTGAGTTATTGCAGAAGCACTGCAGCAGCTTGCAATGTTCAAAGCATCTCATCATGAAGAAGAACTTTAAAGAGAATGAGCTGCTGGAGAAATTTGATTTATTCCTCACCTTGAAATGTTTAATTGTAGCTTTTCTTGTTAAGAGTTGTGGGGTTTTTTTTAATAAAAAGATGTCAGGGAGTTCTCTTCCAATTAGAATTTGGGCTGTGGCCAGGCCTTAATTCTACATGGAAGTGAAATTGTGCAAACCCAGGTGTTTTCTGCATCAAAATAATATTCCAGTCGTTTTGACTTGGCAATTGGACTTTATCAATAAAGCAGCTGAAGCTAATTTTGAAGTGAATTTGGTGTTCATTCTCCGGAGATGACCATCTAATTCCTCATTGAATTAAGGCTTGACAGCTGTTTGCAGACCCTGAGGTGATGACACAGTTTTTTAAAAATTGATGATTATCTAATCTTTTAAATATATGTTTATTATTTAAAGTATTCTTAATTGTTGTAATGTGTTTTATTTGATAATAGTTTAAAAGAAAATATGAAGTTCAATTATATGTTATGCTTTTGCTTTTGCTTTGCTTGCTTTTAGTAGTAGAGATATTTAAAGTATTGTTGATTGTTGTATTTTACTTGCAAAAAGATTGTGAACTTTTTGTTGGTTCTTTTTTGTAAAGAGGGGGAAAATAACAGTATTGTAGATTTTTTGTTAGATAATAGTTGAAGGAAAATTCTCTAATTTTGAACAAAAGTCTAGAGATAGAGAAAACTAAATTAGTCTTTCAAATTAATCATTTGGAGGAAAGGTTTTTGCTTGTGTCTCCACAGGGAAAGGGCTGAACTGGATGTCAGCGAAATACGTGAAGCCACATCGAGCACGGGTGCAAGCAGATGCTAACCCTGGAAAGTGAAGAGGCGAGCTCACAGATTGGATCAGAAACAAAGATCGAGAACTCCTCTTCAGTCAACATATAAAGGACTTAAAAATTGAAAGTGAAACATGTTTGTTCAGATAGTATTTGTATTCCATTCTTTTGCCAGTTGTGTTCTGTTTGATCTTTTTGGCCTCTCTTCCTTCTGGAGGGAGTTTTTGAAAGTAGATTTTTATATATTAATGGGACTTGTAATTCTTCTGCTGACTTTGCCATGCATCATCAAGTGTACTGCATTCCATGGGCCATGAACAAAGCTGTAAAAGAAGGTCCTTTTAGTGCAAACAGAGAGGGGAGATGTGGGAGTCCAGGACGTTTCCCTGACTTCCCTGGGGATACAAAACCCCCCCTGGCAGGCCTCTCAGAGACCCCGGAATGAGACCCAAGTGTCTCAAGGGCTGAATTTAACCTTTTGGGAAAATCTGCCAACATTGCAGGAAGAATTACAAGTCACAAAAATAAGTAAAGTGTAAATTAGAGTATTAGAATGTAGAACAAGTAGATTTTTGGATTGTTTATGATAAGGGCCATGTGGCCAGCATGGAGAATTTGGGGCGTGGTGTGCCACTTCCTCCTTCTTCTCTGTGCCATCCATGTTGGATGATGTGCTGGCAGCCACAGATTGGATGGGGACAAAACTGGACAGTGTAATAAGATTGTGCTGTATTGGAAGGTAATTGTAAATATTGAAGACGTAGATTAGAGTATAAAAGATAAGTCCTGCCTCTCCCAGGGGAGCATTTGGTCATGGTCACCTAGCAGAGCGGACCTCTGTCAGCCTGGCTGGGACACTTTGTAGATAAGATACAATAAACAGACATGAAAAGAAAAACAACAACAGAAGATCGTCTCGTGCAGTGTCTCTTTCTCCAGCAGCCTCAAGGAAAAACCTTGAATCCCGAACCATCACCTACATGTCAGTCCAAGGAGGTCTCACGCGACCTTAACGAGACCCTCGGGCGGACTCTGACAAAATACTTCTTCTTTTTAATATATTTCAGAAAGGAGACTTGTGTCCATTACAGGCCTAGGAAGAATCTTAAAGCATTTTCCCAGTCTAGCTTTCTCAGGCTCAGCTAGGATTTTTCCCAAGCTAGAGCTCTTGCTCTACTATAAAGATGAGAGAAAGAATTATAACAAAAGATAAACACCTGCTGGATCCGTGAGAAAGCCTGGGACAAGAGGTGTCTCCTTCTCTGACCAATGAACTGTCTGTATTTTGTTTTTGCACAAACTGTCTCATTTAAGGCAATGGCTTCCTTCAATAAATTGCTCTTTCTTGTTCTTTCTTGCACCATGCAAGAGAGTGCCATGTTACTGTGTCCTTTCGCCACCCCATAACCTTCACAGAGTGACACCCTGGTGTTAATTCCTGATAAAGGAATTTCACCACCCAAAGTGAGGCCTGGATAGAGTTGGGCAGATGGAAAATTGGCTGCTTCTCAAAAGGCCCCAGTAAAGAGGGTGGGTGGGTGGTAACTCCCAATAACCAGGCCAGGCCCACCCGACGGGTGCTGCAGTTGGTGAAGGAGAGAAGCAGCAGCAAACCTCGGGTGAGTCGATGGGATGGGGACAGGTCACCCAAGGCTCAGGGAGCCTACGGGGATGTCACCTGGCAGGGGACACCATTTGGTTTCTGGGGTGTGACAGCAGCCCTGTGAGCAGTGGGGAGTTGGACTGAGGGCACTGAGGGATGAGGGACTGTGGGATTGGGGTAGTCGTGGGGGGGAAAATAAGAGAAAGAAGAGAAAATTTCAGTTCCCCTGAAAGTGCTGGATAGGGCTGAAAAATGAACCAGCAGAAAAATATGAAATAGAGCTAAAGTGGGGAAATAACTCGCCAAAGGTGTCTACAATGTGTGGAGAAACAAATTAATGGAATTCCTGTGAGGAATTTTTGGCAAGTTCTGTAACAGAGAAGCAGCGATGGCCAAAAGAGAACGGTCAAGGCAGGACGATCCAGGGTACTGGAGCATGCAGTGGAAAACACACCCTGAAGCCCCTTTGATGGTTCCCCAGGGCAGAAAAAATTTTATGTTAAAAGGAGGCTGAAACATGCAAAATATTTACAGGAAAAGCCCTGGGTCTGTGTTAGCTAAGAAATCCATTTTAATGAATATTTATAATTAGGGTGGATAAATACCCTGTGCAAAGCCCCCCTGAGCTGCAGGAGCAGGAGAGATCCGCTGTGAGTCTGAGCTGATAAAGAATTCCGGCTCTCTGGTACCTCCAGGTGTGCCAGGGAGTTCACTCCGGCTGATTTGGGTATCAGGGGCTGGGGGGACACTGGGGACACTTGGGAGGGACAGGGGACTGTGGGATTGGGGTCTGGGGGGCACTGGGGTAGTCACAGGACTGGGATTGGGGTCAGGGGGTGCTCAGGGGGAAAGTGAGGGGGGACATGGGATGGTGGGAGTGGGATTGGGATCATGGGGGTGCTGGGACACACTGTGGGGGTAGAGGGTGATGCCCGGATTTGGGTTGAGGTTCTGGGGTGACACCAAAGAAATTGGGGATTTGGAGTGGGATTGGGGTTTGGGGACAGGCTGAGGGGAACACTGATGGGCTCAGGGAGTGACCCCAGAATTTAGGCCAGGGTCCTGAGAGGGAATTGTAAAGCTGGGAGTAGGATTGGGCTTCTGCTGGGGTGGGGCATGGTACTGTAGGATTGGGGTCCCTGGGGGCTGGGGAACCTTGGGGAGCTAAAAGTAACCCCAGGATTCGGGATGAGGGAATGTGGACCTGTGCAGGTGTCTCCTGGCCACGAGTGCCTCCCTTCCCCCTGGGCTGACCCCACTGTCCTCTCCAGTCTGTCACTGAGGAAGCCTCCCTGTGTCACCTCCATGTCCCCTCTTTGTCCCCCAGTGTCCACACTGCTCCCTGTGGCATCTCCCCTCCATGGCCCTCCTGGCTCCCACCCTGGCTCTGCTGGCAATGACCGTGGCCACCACAACCATTGAGGTGAAGTCCCTGGACATGGCCCTGGACTCCTTCGATGACCAGTACCAGGGCTGTGTCCCTGCCATGAAGGCGGCACTGCCAGCCCTGAACCTCACTGAGTTCCAGAAGAATCCTCTGTTTGCCAAGGTCTGGCCTGAGGCTGTGAAAGGTTGGCAGAGACTGGGGTCCCCTGTGTCCCCTCTGTCATCCTCAGACCAGGCCATCGCCCTCATGGCCTACACCATGGATGACCTGCACAAGGAGTTCAACGGGAATGTGAGTGTGGCTGGGATCTCCTCCCAGGAATACCGGGACAATTTCCACTTCAAAACTCTGCATTTCCTGCTGACCAACGCCCTGGCCACACTGAGGGACTTTGAGGGCCTGCAATGTCACTGTGTGTTCCGGGGGGTGAACGAGTACAAGTTCAAGGCAAATCTTGGTGATGTCGTCCGGTTCGGTCAATTCGCGTCGTCATCACTTTGCGAAAATGTCACCCAGGACTTCAGGAACACCACGGAGTTCATGGTGCAGACATGTCATGGAGCGTACATCAAGAAATTCTCCAGATACGCCTATGAGGAGGAGGTGCTGATCCCACCCTTCGAGAAGTTCAACGTCACCAAAATCATAGAGGGAAAGGAGAACGTGCAGATCCACCTCAACTCCATCGGGACCTACAGCAAATACAACTGCGAGTGGGTGAAAGGTGGGACAGCCTGGGGCCATGGGGACACCCACTGGGGGCATGGGGACACTCACTGGGGACATGGGGAGACTCACTGGGGACATGGGGACACCCATGATGAGGCACAGGGGACAATGACACTCACTGAGGATGGGGGACAGAGATGTGGATCCTCAGAACTGCGAAGGAACAGAGACAAAGACAGGAATAGGGACAGGAACAGGGACACCCCCATTCCAACCCTGTCCCTCCTCTCCACAGACAGTGCTGTGAGGACAGGCCCTGTGTCCTGGATGTGGGTGGGCTGGGGTCCCCCATGGCACCCCCTCTCCCCTGCCACCCCCTCTCACCCTGACCCCTGTCACCCCTAAGCACCCCATGAACCCCCTCACCTTCCTGGCCCCTGCACCCCTCATGACCCCCCACACCCTGTCACTGTCACCTCATGGCCCCCATCTCTCCTGTCACCCCCAGCCCCCGTTATGTCCGTCCCCTGACCCTCACTCTCCCATGGTCACCCTGACCCCCCTCTTTTTCTTTCAGGCGGGAGCATCCCCCCCAAACCCCATCACCCTGGAGGACTCCTCCTGGCCACTACAGCCCTGGCAGCGGCCACAGGGATCCTCTGAGCCCCAAAACCACCAAGGTCACCAAGATCTCTGAAGACACTGTGGCCACCACAATCACCAAGACCACCAGGACACTCACAGAAATGAGGCCACCAAGACTACCAAGGCCACCACTGCCACTATGGCTGCCTTGGCCACCTGTCACAGCCCGAAGGTCACTTTATGGCGTGAGACCTCCTCGGATGGACATGGAGGTGGTTTGTGATTCAGGTTTTTCTGAAGCCGCCGGAGAGAGACTGCTCGAGACGATCTTCTGTTGTTTTTTCATGGCTGTTTATTATATCTTATCTACAAAGTGTCCCAGCCAGGCTGACACAGGTCTGCTCTGCAAGGTGACCATGACCAAATGCTCCCCTGGGAGAGGCAGGACCTATCTTTTATACTCTAATCTGCATCTTCAGTATTTACAATTTCTTTCCAATACAGTACAACCTTATTACACTGTCTAGTTTTGTCCCCATCCAATCTGTGGCTGCCAGCATGTCATCCAACATGGATGGCACAGAGAAGGAGGAGGAAGAGGCACACCACACCCCAAATCCTCCATGCTGACCACATGGCCCTCATCATAAACAATCCAAAAATCTACTTATTTTACATTCTAATACTCTAATTTACACTTTATTTATTTTTGTGACTTGTAATTCTTCCTGCAATGTTGGCAGATTTTCCCTTGGGATTAAATTCAGCCTCTGAGACACTTGGGTCTCATTCCGGGGTCTCTGAGACGCCTGCCAGGAGGGTTTTTCCATCCCCAGAGGAGTCAGGGGGGTGCCCTGGACTCCCACATCTCCCCTCTGTGTTTGCCCTAAAAACGCCTTCTTTTACAGCTTTGTTCATGGCCCATGGAATGCAGTGCACTTGATGATGCATGGCAAAGTCAGCAGAATCATTAATAGTCCCATTAATATATAAAAACCTACTATCAAAAAAAAATTTTTTTTTTTCCACAAAGGAGAAAGATCAATCAGATCAAACAAACCAAACACAACTGACAAAAGAATGGAATACAAATACTATCTGAATAAACATGTTTCACTTTCAATTTTTAAGTCCTTTATATGTTGACTGAAGAGGAGTTCTCGATCTTTGTTTCTGATCCAATCTGTGAGCTTGCCTCTTCACTTTCCGGGTTAGCATCTGCTTGCATCTGTGCTCGATATGGCTTCACATATTTCGCTGACATCTAGTTCAGCCCTCTCCCTTTTCCCCCAAAATATTAATTTGAAAGACCAATTTAATTTTCTCTATCTAGAGACTTTTGATCAAAATTAGAGGATTTTCCTTCAACTATTATCTAACAAAAAATCTGCAATGCTGTTGTTTTCCCCTCTTTACAAAAAAGAACCAACCCAAAGTTCACAATCTTTTGCAAGTAAAATACAACAATCAACAATAAATATCTGTACTAGTAAAAGCAAGCAAAGCAAAAGCAAAAGCATAACATATAATTGAACTTCATATTTTCTTTTAAACTATTATCAAATAAAACACAATACAACAATTAAGAATACTTTAAATAATAAACATATATTTAAAAGATTAGATAATCATCAATTTTTAAAAACTGTGTCATCACCTCAGGGTCTGCAGACAGCTGTCAAGCCTTAATTCAATGAGAAATTAGATGGTCATCTCCGGAGAATGAACACAAAATTCACTTCAAAATTAGCTTCAGCTGCTTTATTGATAAAGTCCAATTGCCAAGTCAAAACGACTGGAATATTATTTTGATGCAGAAAACACCTGGGTTTGCACAATTTCACTTCCATGTAGAATTAAGACCTGGCCACAGCCCAAATTCTATTTGGAAGAGAACTCCCTGACATCTTTTTATTAAAAAAAAAAAAACAACCCACAACTCTTAACAACAAAAGCTACAATTAAACATTTCAAGGTGAGGAATAAATCAAATTTCTCCAGCAGCTCGTTCTCTCTAAAGTTCTTCTTCATTATGAGATGCTTTGAACATTGCAGGCTGCTGCAGTGCTTTTGTGATAACAACTCAGGCAAGCTACAACACTAAAAACTTTCTGAGAATGAAGCTCAAATAACTTTGTGGAATTCTGAAAAACACCTAAAATTATGAAACAGTACAAAGTCAGATCATAATAAACTTGCAAAAATAAAAGAAAGAATTAATAAAAGAAAAACAAACATTAAATTCACAACTTAACTGATTATCTTTACACATTTGATTCAAAGTGCATGTCTGGAGACTTTCCAAAACCAATTTGGAATGTTGAAAGACTTCAGGTTACACAATAAAACAGAAATTAAAATAATTCTCTGATACAGAACTCATCCTCTTAATACAGTGATTTTAAAATTAAACACAGAAACCAAACTTGAACCTTAATAGTTGAACTGATAGATAAATACTGCTTTTTCAATACATAAAAAGAAAATCTTGATTCAGATCAAATTCTACAACTCAAATGATAATCCTAGAAGTAGTCTTGATTTGTATTCACACAGCATTTCATTGATAATTTGAGAAATGTAAACCATAAATCTATTGCAATTTAATCCGAAGGGAAAGCTAAAATACTAATAATAATTTTGCAAAGCATAAATTTACAAGCTTCCTCCTTATAAGAATTCAAAACCTATTATTTTATATTGACAGTATTGAAGATACTTAGAAACTGGTTTTCTTAAAACAATCAACTATAGGAAAATTAAAACTTAATATTGACACCTGGACAAATGTCCACCCATATCTGAACAATAACAAATCACTAAATATAGGTGATAATATCTGAGCAACAACAAGCCACCAAATATAGGTGACATCTAATCAAATAAAATACCTTATACCTTCACCATTCTAAGAATTTCAGCATCTTTTTAACAACACTGCAAAAGACAAACACCTTTACTTTAACATACAAGAACTGTGAAAATAGAACTGAATCTGTTATCATGTTTCTTGCTCTGTTTGTTCCCAAACATTGTAGATAAAAGCTGCTCTTGGCGTCTTTCCAGCCCCCGTTCCCCGGGGGGGCTGACGGAGCTCTCTGTGAGCGGGGCAGAGCACTCCCCCTCACTCGGTGAGCTTTGGGCTGCGACTCGGGCTGGTGACGTCACGCAGCTGTGCCCGGGTTTGCTGTCCCCCGCTCACTCTCCCTGCCGTGCTTGGGCACATCGCCGCCCCCACCCCCAGGCCCGGGGCCACTCTGCCCGCCAGGCTCGGGGCCGGGGTCGCCCCCCGTCACTGCCACCGCTGCACATGCCGTGTATAATGTTCCCGCAGTCGGTGTGGACACTGCCGACCCCCCTCTGGGCTGAGGCCTGCCAGCACAGACCCGCCTTTCTGCGTCCTGGTCGCTGCCGCAGATGACTGCCCCTCGGACATCCCTGCGACCGAATGCACCGAGCCCGCACTTTCCCCCGCTATTTTCGCCGTATTATCTGCCTTTCTCGGGCTTCCCGCCTCCACCCTTGTGTCCCCCACGGCCTCCGGAGTCGCCTGTAGCGTCCTCCCGCCTTCTGGGCTCAGGGTTTCTGAAGGGGTGAGGAAACAAAAATCTAAGTTCTCTAACTTCATTTTTCCTGACCTTGGATAAAGTATTGTGGATTTTGGGTAAAGCACCGTGGTTAGTTCAGGGAATATAGGAGATTCTGGAAATTCTAGCATTTCAGGGGATACACCTTGACCTTTCTCAGGTCCTTCATGTATATTAATTGCACCTTCCTGATAACAAGATTCTTTCACTGGCTGATAACTTATTAGACAGTCAGCTGCTGGCTAGACCTTTTTTGATCTGCTTGCTGCTGGCAAAACGGTGATAAACTTCCTCCCGCAGCTGATGGCTAGGAGAGAATCCTTCCCCAGTCTCTGAGGGACCTTCTATTGCCTTCTGCGGACTGGATAAATCTACATTTTCCAGAGACAAAACTTCTAAATGGGATGAGCAAAGGTCATATTTTTTAAAGTGGCTATGAGAGTGAGCTGTTCCTGGCTGAGGGTTCTGCCCATGGTGTTCCTATGGTGTTTCTGAAATCTCAACAATCTTACCCAACAGCAGAGCATTCAAAATCAATTCGGAGGTTCCTGAGACCGTCCAGCGGTTCACAGGAGTGAGGGTTCCCGGGGTCCTCTCCTCTTCGAGTCGAGCCTGGCAGCTGGCTTTTCTTGGCAGTGAGTCAAGGTTTCTTCTCTGCAGTCCTCCTCCACAGTGTGCTTCTTCTTCAGCTGGGTTTTCAGGGTCTGGGCTCTGAATCCACCTTTGTGAACTACAGCAGCCATGAGCCCCTCGTGCCCACCCAGGTGGACGCCAAATGTCACAGTCCGAGGGTCTCTTTAAGGCGTGAGACCTCCTCGGATGGACATGTAGGTGGTTTGGGATTCAGAGTTTTTCTGAAGCCGCCGGAGAGAGACTGCTCGAGACGATCTTCTGTTGTTTTTTCATGGCTGTTTACTATATCTTATCTATAGAGTGTCCCAGCCAGGCTGACCGAAGTCCGCTCAGCAAGGTGACCATGACCAAATGCTCACCTGGAAGAGGCAGGACCTATCTTTTATACTCTAGACTACGTCTTCAATATTTACAATTACTTTCCAATACAGCACAACCTTATTACAATGTCCAGTTTTGTCCCCATCCAATCTGTGGCTGCCAGCACGTCATCCAACATGGATGGCACAGAGAAGAAGGAGGAAGGGGCACACCACGCCCCAAATCCTCCATGCTGACCACATGGCCCTTATCATAAACAATCCAAAAATCTACTTATTCTACATTCTAATACTCTAATTTACACTTTTCTTATTTTTGTGACTTGTAATTCTTCCTGCAATGTTGGCAGATTTTCCCAAGGGATTAAATTCTGCCCCTGAGACACCTGGGTCTCATTCCGGGGTCTCTGAGAGGCCTGCCAGGGGGGGTTTTGGATCCTCAGGGAAGTCAGGGAAACGCCCTTGACTCCCACAGCATCTATCACTCCCATGCATATTTTGAATCAGTAAAAACATTCACTGTCTTGCCCCTGTGTAATTCACAGCCTCTGACAAGCGGATACAGCTCTGCTGTCTGAGCTGACCAGGGCTGGAGTAACCTCTGCCCTTCCTTTGATTGTTTCCCATTCACATCCTCTAAACTGTTTCCCTTCTACCACACTTTTCCTGTTCACTGACAAAAGGAAATCATCCACACAGTACAACATCCTCATTCCTGAGGGTGGAGCAAACTCTATTAATATTTTCTGCAAAGCTTGCCCAAACAAAACCGATGGCTCAGTATATCGCTGGGGAAGAACTGTCCATGTCAGTTGTTGTTCTAGCATTTCCCTTCTTACTCCTCTTCTCACTCAAAGGCAAAATGCTGTTTACTGTGTTTTGTACTCAGACACTCCCAGAAAGCATTCTTCAAATCCAGTACGGAATAATGCTGATGTGAAGAAGGGATCTAATTCACGAGAAATGTCAGTCCATGACTCTCCTCCTTCCCCCATTTGGGACCTGACTCTTCCCTTTGTCTGACCATGGTGTTTTCATACTGTTTCTGTGCGTATCTTCATCTTGGTGCTCCTCTTTCACTCAGGAGAGAGAACCAAGTGTCTGCAAGTCTCATTCTGGGCAGTGAAAGAGTTAACACCTTTCCTGTGCAGTGAGTGGTTCTGTCATCTCTTCCAGGTGGGGTGTCTGGAGCTATTTACGATAAAGTTTTTCACGGCTGCCTTGGGGCTGGGCTAGGATTGTAGGGCCCAGCCAGAAAGTGGTGACCAGTTTTCTGGCTCCATGGCTCTTTTCTGGTGTTTGCTGCATTCAGTTCCAGCAGGGAAAGGTGTGGGGGGCCTTGCCAGAACAGGGCCCTGCTCTCTCTCCCCCAGCCTGTGTGGGTGTGCATTTTCACACACATCACACACAATGGTTGCTTCCTGTGGGAGATGAGGTCCGCTAACCTTGAAAGCAACTATACAAAATTGGATTTCAGATCTCCTTGAGAAAAAAATGTCCAGCTCTCATAATTACACCTGCTATGTAAGCTAAACAAATTATAAAATTGAATGGCTCTTGGAATCTCTAAAAGGCCCTGATGACAGCTTCTAGTTCAGCAATCAGTGGGGATCCTTCCACCACCTGCACATCAGACTCCCACTTCTGTGTCCTGGGATCCCTCCAAGTCATTACTGGTTTGTGGGAAGACCCTGAGCCATCAGGAAAAATGGTCAAAGCTTTGAGTGGCGTTTTGTGTTGTACAAATTTAGAGACCGGAATAAATTCTAATTTAAACACTTTATGGCTGTGTGGATTAATTGAGATTTGACCAGTGTAACTATCGAGAGCAAACTGGAGGCTCTCATTGGTTTGAATTAAGTTCTTCAGATGTCCACTAGTCGATAGGGGTGACCTTAGAGTGAGTGATGTTGTTACCCATCCTGGAGCTTTGTTCCTGTGCCCAGAAGGAAAAGGGAAAATGAAAGGAAAAGGCCTAAATATACAATTAACTCAACGCACCATCCCCAATATTGATTCTGAATTGCAATTTTTCTTCAGGCAGGGGAAGCCCATTGGGTCAACTCAAGACTTCTGGGCAAGTGCTCAACCCATCAAACAATCCTCGGGATTCTTCTCCCTGGCGTTGAGCAGAGGGTCCTGATCGCCCCTTGGACAGCCCTCGCTAAAATGTGAGTGGTTTTTGGGGAAGCAGCAACCCAAAAATGATTTGTGTCCTGCAGCTGATGCGTCAGGAGACGCTTCTCCAGGGATCCCTGAGCAGAGGTCCCTGTTCGGGCGCCACTTGCTGCAGAGGGCGGTGATCAAGGTGACGCGAGTTCCCTCGAGAAGCGTTTTTATAAAGACGAGTTCTGGGGTGCATGGGCACACTCGCCTCACCGCTGTGATTATCAGCTCCTTTGTGAGAGGCACTTTAGGGTGACACAGAACTGAGACGGGGTCTTTTTGTGGTGTGCAGAGAGCCTTGATTGGGTCTTGCCATGAAAGGTGCCAGGGATGAAAGAAGGCCGGGAATTCAGAGGGAGCCGGGGTTATATGGGAAAGGCAGGGGGTGGGGTACAGCAAGCAGCGAATCATCTGAGGGTACAGGGGCGGAGCAAGAGGGGAGGGCAAATAGGATACAGAGAATCTGCAGGAGTTGCAAGGCACGCTGGAGTGGTTTTTGGTGTCTCCATCACATGGAGGGTTTTGGGCACCTAAGGGCCTTTCTTTAGGGTTGTACCTTAAACCTTTTGGCCTTCAGATCTCCAAGGGAAAACCGACATCCCTGGGGCTGGGAGCCACAGCCCTCCACAAGGAGTGACATTAAGCCCTACTGGGGAATTGTCTCTTTTTGCTGCCTTTGACAGAATTGTTTAATGGATGTGTTTTGATAGAATAATTTAATAGAAATATTTTGAAACAATTATTAAATAGAATTGTTTAGACAGAATTATTAAATAGAGTTTCTTGAAGAATTTAGTATAATTGTTTTGATAGAATAGTTCAATAGAATCTTTTATATGCAATTGATTTTATACAATTACTTAACAGAATTCTTAACATACAACTGATTTGATACAATTATTCAACACAATTGCTTTGATAGAGTAATTTAAAAGAATTCTTATTATACAATTGATTTGACAGAATTATATAATAGAATTGCTTTGCACAGTGTCCTTGCGGCAATATGGCCTCAGTGGCCGTGGTAGCCATGTGGCTCAGGGAGTCTTGTTGATCATGATGGTCACTGTGGCCATGGTGATTATAGTGACCATGGTGGCCTGAGTGGCTGTGGTCTCAGTGCCAGTTGTGGCCAAGGTGGCAATAGTGGCAGTGGTGGCCTTGGTAGTCTTGGTGGCCTCGTTTCCCTGAATGTCGGAGTCTTGGTAATCTTGGTAATCTTGGCAGTCTTGGCGGCCTTGGTGATCGTGGTTGAAACAGTGACTACAGGTAAGTTCGAGGCTTTGTGGCTCAGAGGATCCCTGCAGGCACTGCGAGGGCTGTGGTGACCAGGAGGAGTCCTCTGAGGTGGTGAGGGTTGTGGGGACGCTCCCACCTGGGGGACAAAGAGGGGAGTCAGGGGCACCATGGGTTAGTGAGGGGTCAGGGATGGCCATAATGGGGGCTGGGGGTGACAGGAGAGATGGGAACCATGAGGTTACAGTGACAGTGGGGGGGGGGCATTGCGGGGTGCAGGGACCAGGGAGGTCAGGAGGTTATGGTGGGAGTGAGTGGTGACAGGGGTCAGGGTGACACAGGCGACAGTGGATCAGGGGTGCCTTGGGGGATCGCGGCCCACCCACACCCAGCACACAGGGCCTGTCCCCACAGCACTGTCTGTGGAGAGGAGGGACAGGGTTGGAATGGGGGTGGCCTGTGCCAGTCCCTGTCCCCTCCCAGATGTGGCGGGTCCTCATCCCTGTGCCTTGTCATGGGCATTCCTGTCCCCGGACTTTGTGTCCCAGCACAGGGTGTCCTTGTCCCCACACACGACGTGGGTGCCCCTGTCCCTGTCACCCAACCCCAGTGAGTGTCATTGTCCCCAGTGCCTCATCAGGGGTGTCCCCATGGCCCCAGTGGGCATCCCCATCTCTCAGCCACTCGCAGTTGTATTTGCTGTAGGTCCCGACGGAGTTTAGGTGGATCTCCACCTTCTCCCCAGAATCAACGACTTTGGTGACCTTGAACATCTCAAAGGGTGGGATCAGCACCTGCTCTCCACTGGGAAAGGGGTGGCCCATGCCGGTGGGCACACTGTGACACGTCCACACAAAGAAGAGCGTGATTGTCCCAAATTCTAGGTTGTCATGTCTGCAAAACATTGACGATGGGAATTGACCAAAGCGGACAACGTCGCCAACATTTGCCTTGAACTTGTACTTGTCAAGCACCCCGAACACACAACAACATTGCTGTCCCTGAGCATCCCTCAGCGTGCCCAGGGCGTCGGTCAGCAGGAAATGCAGAGTTTTGAAGTGGAAATTGTCCCGGTATTCCTGGGGGGAGCGCCCGGCCACTCTCACTTCGTTGTCGAACTCCTCAGACAGGCCATCTCTGATGTAGGCCGTGATGGCGATGGCCTGGGAGGATGACAGAGGGGATGGAGAGTATCCAAAGCTTCCTAGAGGTGCACAGCCTCAAGCGAGGCCTCAGGGAACAGAGGATTCTCCTGGAACTCAGAGCGGTTCAGGGCTGGCAACTCCTCCATCATGGCAGAGCAATAGCCCTGGTACTGGTCATCAAAGGAGTCTGGGGCCATGTCCAGGGGTTTCTCTGTTATGGCCGTGGTGGCCACGGTCATTGCCAGCAGAGCCAGGGTGAGAGCCAGGGGGGCCATGGAGGGGAGATGCCACAGGGAGCAGTGTGGACACTGGGGGACACAGAGGTGACACAAAGGTGATACAGAGAGACACAGAGGAGACATGGACGTGACACTGGATGACACTGAGGGGACACAGAGGTGACACGGGGAGGGTTCCTCAGGGATGGACTGGGGAGGGCAGTGGGGTCAGCCTCGGTGGAAGGGAGGCACTCCTGGCCAGGAGACACCTGCACATGTCTGAGGTCCCTCATACCAAATCCAGGGGTTAATTTTGCCTCCCCAAAATCCCCCAATCCCAACCCCACTGCCACAGTACCACCGTCTCCCATGCAGCCCAATCCTACTCCCATGATAACAATCCCCTTCAGGCCCCTCAGGACCCCAGCCCAAATCCTGGGGTGACTCCCTGAGTCCCTCAGTGTTCCCCTCAGCCTGTCCCAGACCCCAATCCCACTCCCAGTCCCCAATTTCTTTGGTGTCACCCCAGAACCTCAACCCAAATCCGGACATGTTCCCCTACCCTCACAGTGTGTCCCAGCCCTCCCATGACCCCAATCCCACTCCCACCATCCCGTGTCCCCCCTCACTTTCCCCCAGAGCACCCCATGACCCCAATCCCAGTCCTGTGACTCCCCCAGTGCCCCCACACCCCAATCCCACAGTCCCCTGTCCCCCCAAGTGTCCCCAGTGTCCCCCCAGCCCCTGATACCCAAATCAGCCGCAGTGAACTCCCTGGCTCACCTGGAGGTACCAGAGAGCAGGAATTCTTTATCAGCTTGGACTCACAGCGGATCTCTCCTGCTCCTGCAGCTCAGGGGGGCTTTGCACAGGGTATTTATCCACCCTAATTATAAACATTCATTAAAATCGGCAGCTTAGTTAACATAGACCCAGGGCTTTTCCCATAAACAACTCGCATAGCTCTGCCTCTTTAGGATAGAATTTTACACCCCCGGGGAGCCATAAAAGGGGCTTCAGGGCGTGGTTTCCACTCCGTTCTCAAATATCCTGGATCACCCGCCTTGACCTTTCTCTTTTGGCCGGCGCTGTAGCTTGTCTGTAACAGAACTTGCCAAAAATTCCTCACTGGAATTCTCTTAATTTGTTTTACCACGAGTTGTCGACACCTTTGCCCAGTTATTTCTACACTTCCACTATATTTCACATTTTTCTGCTTGTTCATGCTTCAGCCATATCCAGCACCTTCAGGGGAACTGAAACTTCCTCTTCTCTCTCTTATTTCTCACCCCTCAGGACCCCTGTCCCACGGTCCCACATCCCCCGGTGTCCCCAGTCCCACTCCCCACTGCTCACTGGGTTGCTGTCACACCCCAGACACCAAATGGGTCCCCTACCAGGTGACATCCCTGTAGGAAACACGACAATTGGGGATGATCTCCTGGGGGAGTTCCCTCTCAGTTTTGGTGCGGCAGGAGAAGTTCTGGGCCCCCAAAAAGGCTCCACAAACACCAGGAGATACCTGAACCCTTCTTGGTGTTGTAGCTCCGAAAAACTATTTTCCTGCAATCCCCGGGAGTGTTCCCTCCTTCAGCGATCCCGAGGGGTGATTGGTCTGGGCTGAATGGGTTAATTTATCAGGAATTAACAACACAGTGCTTTATTGCCAGGCAATTTCCCTCACAGATTAGGTAATCCCCACGCTGCTGTGCCCTGGAATGTGGCACGGCCCCTTCTTTGGGCAGCTGGCTGCTATCGAGGAAGGACAATATTTCCTGTTCACATTTAACAGACATCTCTGTGCTGTGAATAGATTCTCTTCATGTATCTCCAGGGGCATGGGCAACGTCCAAAGCAGATCTCATGTGAGTTTCTATTTTTGTTCTTTCTCCTGCTGCCACTTCCAGAGCTCTTCGTTACACTCTGAGCTCTGCCCTTGGTGCCACATGTCCTTGGGGTTACTGCGAGCAGAGTATGTTGAAATCCCCCAAGATCGCTGGAACATAAACGATGCTAAATTGGGAGAGAAGAAGTTGAAAACACAGAATACCAAGATTAAAAGATTCAAGCTAACCGGAAGCCGTGAAGATCCTGAAGAGCACCAATTAGGGACTTTCAGGGGTTTGAAGGGGTGGATCAATATCCTAAAATCACCAATTGTAGAGTATGTTTCCACGTGGGTGATGGTTCTAGAAATGTATAATGAGGATGAATTGTGAAGAATAAATAGGCTCCTGCAGAATCATATTGATTTGAAGTCCACAAGTCCAGTTTTTTCCTGCATTTGGTGACCCGGCGATGTGATTTATCGCACACATGGTGCATATGGAGCGAACCGTAACTCTTTAGACTCAGTCTGCCGCAGCAGCGGGAGTCGGTGTGCGGCTCCGGAGAGAATCCGAAGAATCCGGGAGAGAGAGAAAAGTGCGGAGAGCGGCTCGGAAGAAAGGCGGCAGGAGCACGGGGCGGAGAGGCGTTCCCGAGAAAAGCTGCGAGAGAAAAGCTGCGAGAGAAAAGCTGCGAGAGAAAAGCGAGCGCAGAGCAGCAAAGAACTGCGGTAAAGGTGAGCGGCTGGGGCTGGAGGGATGGAGAAATTATTATGGAAAGGAAAGCAAGAAGAGCAAAGTTAAATATCCTCCAGCATATCCTCTCTGTGAGAGCAGCCAAGTCCGACCCAGAGGGTTTAAAACGACGATTAAAATGGGGACAGGGAAAAGGATTTATTTCGGGCCACCCTGCGGCTGCCTTTCCAGCGTTTGCGCGAGAGTATTTTTGGGGGAGAAGAGACAGTTCCTCCGTCCTTCCCATCAGCAGTCCCTGAGACAGAGTTGCGGGCTCGGCAGGACTCGGGCAGTGACAGCGCGGACTCGCAGTCCGCAATGGAATCAGAAAAAATAGAAATCGATGCTTCCCTGCCAACATCGGAACCAGAAAAGGCTCCGGGCTGTGCCGTGGTGTCCCCTGAAGAGTTTCCAGCAGCCCTGGGAGGAGAGTTCCCGGAGCTGAGCCAGAGCGGGCATTCAAATGTACATCACGGATATTCGCATGCAGAGTGGAAAAAAGGAGAGGGAGGAGCAGTTAAGAGCGGTGCGTGGTTAAAGTGGTTTTTACAGTTTTACTAGAGGAGTTCAAAACTCTCTGTGTGCTCTGTATCACAGTTATAATGGTATTTGTTTTTACTGTAATAATTAGAAATTTATATACCCAGCAATATTTATGGGCAGATAATGTTTCTGTCCCCTTGGTCTTGTAACTCTTTTTTCGCGGGTGTTTTTTGATGTTTGGATACGTTCTGTTAAGCTTGGTTAAGGCTAAATTCTATTAAGGAAATTTTGTTAGATTTAATTTTTGTTAAGTTTCAATATCATTGAGTAGAGGCAATGCAGGGGACAGACGTTAGCTCATGAAAACTTGACCTCTCACCTATTGGAAGTTGTGACTTTACAGAAAAGGTGTGAATAATCCACATTAAGCTGCAACAGGCAGGATGCTTGGAGCAGGCAATAGGAAACGGACTGGCTGATAAAGAAGCTCAGAAAGCTGCATTGTTGCCAGAAATCTCTAAGGTCCTCGCCTTACTCTCAGTAACTGCACTGCTGCCCGAAGAACTGTCTTTTCCACCAGAGGAACTTGAGATAATGAAAAAGAGTGAGGCAGAGGAAAGAGGAAATAATTGGTTTACAAGGGATGGGAGGCAGTGGATACAAAAAGCTGTGGCTCGACAATTGTTAAAACAACTTCATGAAGGGAGTCATTGGGCCCCTGAGGATTGGCAGAAGCCTTGCTCAAAACGCTGCTGTGGGTCTTTTTAGCCTGGCAAAACGAGCTATTGAGGGTTGTTTGATTTGTGCTGAAACCAATAACAGAGTTACAAAGGAACTTGCCAGGGGAGGGAGGCGTTGGGCTGTACGTCCCTTCCAGAGATGCCAGGTGGATTTTACTGAAATGCCCCGAGTGGGAAGATTTAAATATCTTCTGTTAATAGAATGTCAATTAACAGGGTTAACAGGGTTAAGCATTTCCAGCTGTTTCAGCATCTACAGGATCCGTTTTTAAAGTGGTTTTGGAACTAATAGTTGCACGATATGGGATTGTGGAAGCAACAGACTCAAACGGGCACTAATTTTGCAGGAAAAATTCTTTAAGCAGTTTTTACTGCTTTAGGGATACAACGGAACCTCCATTACCCCTGACACCCCCAGAGTTCAGGTCACATTGGGAGAATCAATGGAGAAATAAAGAAACACCTTCTGAGGCTGGTGATAGAGACTAAGATGCCATGGGTGCAGCTCCTGCCCCTGGCTTTGGCAAGAATAAGGGCCAGACCCAGGGGAGATATTCAATTCTCTCTCTTGTAATTGATGTTTGGAATTCCTTAGCCTTGCAATTCTCATCCTAGTGGCAAGGAAGAGATGAAATAATTTGTGTGGGCATCCCTCCTGTCAGATCTCCAGTCATTTGGGGCCAACCCTCGCTGTCAGTGTTTTCTTTATGTTAAGCTGTTTCTGTGGCTTCACTGGCCACAGGTGTGGAAGGCAACGTGAAAGTGAAAATTAAATTCGGAGATTAGATGACAGCATTAGAATGTTTTTCTTCATAATCTTACCTTTATCTTGTCAGTTAGGTTGGGGCCAAGAATGGGAAAATAATATTTTAAGCTTAAGAGAAGAAGTAGCACAAACCTTTAACCTTGCTGGGTCTGTGGAGGGCCAGGGGGATCTGAAAATTGTCCATGGGTGGCCAGCCCAGTTGAGCTTAAATGGTGGGTTAGCACCAAGTGAGATCCATAATGGAAGAGGATTTTGGGATGAAGAAGGAAGTCCATGGCGTCTTCATTCTTCTGAAAGAGGCACTTATTGTCTAAACAGAACAGGAAGCATATATGTGGGAAAAGCGTTTGTGGCTGGACTTTATCTTTGGGTTTAGATTGTCGGAGCCCCAGCTTCCCTCCTTCTGATTGTTCTAGATAATCCAGGCAGATGGAATCCAGCACATGTTAAGCTCATTAATGATAGCTCGGTGTCCTGGGGTGACGTTACAGCACTTTGCATCCCAATCGTGTGTCCTGTTCATGCCTGGAATTATGTTCTGTGCTTTCAGAACTGACTTTAGAGGTTTGTTGTGTCTAATAGCTGGTGCCCCTCGCCCTATCATCTGGGCTTTTGTTTTTTTTTGCCTCCTTGCTAATTGCAGCCGCTGGCTTGCTGCATGCTGCTTTTGGCTGCTTACTGCTTTTTCTGCTGCTAGCTAGGTTTGCTTGCTTTTGGGTTTTTTTTTTTTTTTTTTTTTTTTCCTTTTCTTTCCTTCTTCCCTTTTCCTGAAGACCATCCAAACCTGCTCCGGACCCCATCTGGAAACATCAAGGAACCGCCGGAGTCTGCATTTTTGAGAGAAGCTTGCTGTCCTCCCCACCAGAGACTTTCTGAGTTTGTTCATCCTCTCTCAGACTGATTAAAACGTTTTTGTCATCTGGGGCTGTTTATTCTTGTGTTGGGGAGTGGGTTTTTTTGTTTGCTAAATGCACAGGTTTTTTCCACTTTTCCTCTGAGGAAATTTTTCCCGAACCCTGTGCTGGGGGAGGAGTTGTGGGGGTTTGTTTTCTGGGGGAGTCCTTTTGGTGATTTTCCCCTAATTTGTCCTTAACCAGGACACTAGGTAAGGTGTTCCTGCCATAATCACCAGAAGGATTTGGAAGGCTGCAAAGCAGTGGGGAAGGATAAGTATATTTGACCCCTTATTTTTAAGCTGCCCCCGAGATAATTGCACGAGCAGGACACATGTTCTCTGTGACTATCAGTGGAAGTGACAACAGTGGAACAGAACTTGAACACTTTTTAATAGGTTATGGTCCAGATCCAAGAAAACAGATCTGGGATATAAGTGCAGCTGGAAACCTGACACAGTCTGATGGGCTTCTTTGTGCCTGAAACCCCTCAGATGGCCACAGGTGGGTGGTTCAGGGTGTAAGGATTCAGGGATTTCTTTGAAGCCGCCGAAAAAAGATTGCGGGAGACAGTCGTCCAAAGCCCAAGGTCTGTTTATTAATTGTTATCGATAAAGTTGTCTTTTCTGCGCGCAGAGCTCTGTCACCATTGAGAGCGGGACGAGGTCTGCCTCCTCAAGGGCTGGACTAATCTTTTATACCCTAACTTACGTACATTATGTTTATAGTTAATTCCCAATAATACAGATTTTTATTACTATGTCTAATTTCCCCCCAACCAATCTGCAGTTCCCAGTATCCTCTCCAAAATGGAGAATGTGAAGAAGAAGAAAAAATTTAACACACCCCCTTCCCTCCATATTGGCCACATGGCTGATAATATAAACAATCTTAAAAACTACTTTTTCTACATGATAACTACCCAGTCTACACCCCAGTTTCTTTAGAAGCCTGCATCTCTTCACTGGGTGGAGGCAAATGCTGCCAGGGAATGGAATCAGCCCTTAAAACCCCCCTGGTCTCACCTGGGGGCTTAAAAAGGGCTGTACAAGGGGGTCCTTGTTCCCCCAAAGGGGCCAGAGGGATACCCTGGACCCTCACAGAAACCTCATGTGGGAACTTGGAAATGGAAAAGAAGAGAAGAGAAGAGAAGAGAAGAGAAGAGAAGAGAAGAGAAGAGAAGAGAAGAGAAGAGAAGAGAAGAGAAAAGAAGAGAAAAGAAGAGAAAAGAAGAGAAAAGAAGAGAAAAGAAGAGAAAAGAAGAGAAAAGAGTTTCAGATTCCCTGACGGTGCTGGATAGGGCTGAAAGATGACCTAGCAGAAAACCATAAAAAGATGGAAGAATGGGGATACAGCAGGATAAACGTGGCTGAAGCCAGTGGAGAAAGAGATAAAGGGAACTCCGGCGGGGTTTTTGGCAAGTTCTGTAACACAGAAGGGGCAGGCGCCAGACAAAAGTGAAAGGTGAAGGCGAGGTGATCCAGGATATTGGAGCACTCAGCGGAAACCACGCCTTGAATCCCCTTCTATTGTCCAGGACAATAGAATTATTTCCTAAAAGAGGCAGAGCCATGCAAATTATTTACGGGAAAAGCCCTCCTTTTGTGTTAGCTAAGCAGCCCATTGAAATGAATATTTATAATTAGGGTGGATAAATACCCTGTGCAAAGCCCCCTGAGCTGCAGGAGCAGGAGAGATCCGCTGTGAGTCCGAGCTGATAAAGAATTCCAGCTCTCTGGGAGCTCCAGGTGTGTCAGGGAGTTCACTCCGGCTGATTTGGGTATCAGGGGCTGGGGGGGCCACTGGGGACACTTGGGGGGGGACAGGGGACTGTGGGATTGGGGTCTGGGGGCACTGGGGGAGTCACAGGACTGGGATTGGGGTCCTGGGGTGCTGTGGGGGAAAGTGAGGGGGGACACGGGATGGTGGGAGTGGGATTGGGGTCATGGGGTGGCTGGGACACACTGTGGGGGTAGGGGTGATGCCCGGATTTCAGGTGAGGTTCTGGGGTGACACTAAGGAAATTGGGGACTGGGAGTGGGATTGGGGTTTGGGGACAGGCTGAGGGGGACACTGAGGGGCTCAGGGAGTGACCCCAGGATTTGGGCAAGGGTCAGGGGGGGCTGAGGGAAATTGTAATCATGGGGGTGGGATTTGGCTTCCAGAAGGGGCCATTGTACTGTGGGATTGGGATTGGGGCCCCTGGGGGATGCTGGGGAGGCAAAATTAACCCCAGGATTTGGGATGATGGACCCCAGACTTGTGCAGGGGTCTCCTGGCCAGGAATGCCTCCCTTCCCCTGGGCTGACCCCACTGCCCTCCCCAGTCCCTCACTGAGGAACCCTACCTGTGTCACATCCACGTCCCCTCTGTGTCCCCTCTGTGTCCCCCAGTGTCCACACTGCTCCCTGTGGCCTCTCCCCTCCATGGCCCTCCTGGATCTCACCCTGACATTGCTGGCAATGACCGTGGCCACCATGGCCTACAAGAAGAAGCCCCTGGACATGGCCCTGGACTCCTTCGATGACCAGTACCAGGACTGTAGCATTGACATGGTGGAGAACTTGCCGGCCCTGAACCGCTCCGACTTCCAGAAGAATCCTCTGTTCGCCAAGGTCTGGCGTAAAGCCGTGAAAGTGTGGCGGAGTCTGGGGTCCCCTGTGTACCCTTTGTCATCCTCAGACCACGCCATCGCCCTCGTGGCCTACACCATGGATGACCTGTACGAGCAGTTCAATGATGAAGTGAGAGTGGCCGGGAGCTCCCCCCAGGAATACCGGGACAATTTCCACTTCAAAACTCTGCATTTCCTGCTGACCGACGCCCTGGCTGCGCTGAAGGACTTTGAGGACCACGAATGTCACTGTGTGTTCCGGGGTGTGAAAAAGTACAAGTTCAAGGCAAATGTTGGTGACAACGTCCGCTTCGGTCAATTCGCGTCGTCGTCTCTTTGTGAACGTGTCGCCAAAAAATTCGGGAGCACCACGACGTTCGTGGTGCGAACATGTTACGGCGCGTCCATTGAGAAATTCTCCTGTGCTGACAATGAGAAGGAGGTGCTGATCCCACCCTTTGAGAAGTTCGAGGTCACCAATGTCATTGATTATGGGGACAATGTGGAGATCGAACTTGACTCCATCGGGACCTACAGCAAATACGACTGCGAGTGGCTGGAAGGTGAGCACAGCCTGGGGCCATGGGGACACCCACTGGGGCCAGGGGGACACCCCTGATGAGGCACAGGAGACAATGACACCCACTGGGGATGGAAGACAGGGGCAACCATGGGTGAGTGTGGGGACAAGGACACACTTTGTTGGAACATCATGTCTGGGGACTGGAATGCCCATGACACGGCACAGGGATGGGCACCCCCACATCTGGAAGGGGACAGGGAGAGGACACCCCCAATTCGACCCTGTCCCTCTTCTCCACAGACAGTGCTATGGGACAGGCCCTGTGTGCTGGGTATGGGTGGGTCGGGACCTCGCAAGGCACCCCCTGATCCCCTGTCACCCCCTGTTTCCCTGTCCCCTGTCACCCCTAAGCCCATCATGACCTCCCTGACTTCCCTGGCCCCTGCAACCCCTTATACCCCCCTAAAACCTGTCACTGTCAGCTCATTGCTCCCATCTCTCCTGTCACCACCAGCCCCTGTTATGGCCATCCCTGACCCTCTCACTCACCCACGGTCACCCTGACTCCCCTCTTTGTCCCTCAGGTGGGAGCGTCCCCAGAGCCCTCGCCATCTCAAAGGACTCCTCCTGGTCACCACAGCTCTGGCAACGGCCAAAGCGATCCTCTGAGCTACAAAGCCTCAAAGATATCTGTGGTCACTGTTACAACCACAATTACCAAGACCACCAGGACACTCAGGGAAACAAGGCCACCAAGGCTACCAAGGCCACCACTGCCACTATGGCCACCCTGGCCACCATGGCCTCCATGTGG
>JAREIS010000746.1:0-47572 GCA_030060385.1 Muscicapa striata striata | reverse complement strand
TTTTGAATTTTGGGTTTTGGTTTTTGGATTTTGGTGATTTTGGGTTTTTGGTGATTTGGGATTTTGGGATTTGGTTTTTGGGTATTTTGGAATTTTGGATTTTAGGTGATTTTGGGATTTGTTTTGGGTATTTGGATATTTTGGGTGATTTTGGTGTTTTGGTGATTGTTTGAAGATTTTGGGTTGTTTGGATTTTGGGTGATTTTGGGATTTTGGAGTGATTTTGGGGGATTTTGGTGATTTTGGGATTTTGGGGTTTTTGAGATTTTGGTAATTTTGGGTGATTTTGGATTATTTTGGTTATTTTTGGGTGATTTTGGGATTTTTGGGTATTTTGGGTGATTTTGGGATTTTGGAGTGTTTTTGGGGTGATTTTGGGATATTTTGGGATATATTTGGGGTGATTTTGGGGTGATTTTGGGTGTTTTTGGTGTTTTTGGGTGATTTTGGGATATTTTGGGATATTTTGGGTGATTTTGGGTGATTTTGGGTTTGTTTTTGGGTGATTTTGGTTTTGTAAGATTTTGGGTTATTTTTGGATTTTGGGTGATTTTGGATTTTGGATGATTTTAGGGTGATTTTGGGTGATTTTGGGGATTTTGGGTTTTTGAGATTTTTGGTTAATTTTGGGTGATTTTGGATTATTTTTGGTTGATTTTGGGATATTTTGGGTGATTTTGGTGATTTTGGGATTTTTGGGAGTTTTTGGAGTGATTTTGGGATATTTGGGATTTTTGGGTGATTTTGGGTTTTGGATTTTTGGTGATTTTGGAATATTTTTGGATTATTTTGGGGTGATTTTGGGATATTTTGGGGTTTTTGGGTGATTTTGGATTTTGGGTGTTTTTGGGTGATTTTGGGTGATTTTGGGATATTTTGGGTGATTTTGGGTGTTTTTGGGTGTTTTGGGTGATTTTGGTGTTTTTGAAGATTTTGGGTTGTTTTGGGATGTTTTGGGTGATTTTGGGATTTTGGGTTTGGTTTTGGTTTTGGATGATTTGTTTTGAGTGATTTTGGGATGATTTTGGGATATTTTGGGATATTTTGGGTGATTTTTGGGATTTTGGGTTTGAGTTTTTGGTAATTTTGGGTGATTGGTTATTTGGATGATTTTGGGTGATTTTGGGTGATTTGTGATGTTTTGGATTTTGGTGTTTTGGGGTGATTTTAGGGATGATTTTGGGTATTTTTTGGGTGATTTTGAGTATTTTGATTTTGGGTGAGATTTTAGGTGATTTTTGGGTGATTTTGGGATTTTGGATTTTGGTGATTTTTGGGTGATTTTGGGTGATTTTTAGGGTTTGGATTTTGGGTGTTTTGGGGTGATTTTGGGATTTTTGGATGATTTTGGGGTATTTGGGGTGATTTTAGGATGTATTTGGGTGGTTTTGATGATTTTGGGATTTTTAGGGTGATTTTTGGTTGATTTTGGGTGATTTAGGTGATTTTGGGTGATTTTGGGATTTTGGGTGATTTTGGGATTTGGGTGTTTTGGGTGATTTTGGTATTTTAGGGTGATTTTAGTGTGGTTTTGGGTGATTTTGGTTTTTGGGTGATTTTGGGATTTTGGGATGATTTGGGATTTTTGGGTGTTTTTGGGGTGATTTTGGGGTGATTTTGGGATATTTTGGGGTGTTTTTTAGGGTGATTTTTGGGGTGATGTTTGGGTGTTTTTTGGGTGTTTTTTTGGGTGATTTTGTGTGATTTTGGGTGTTTTTTGGGGTGATTTTGGGGTGATTTTGGGGTGATTTCGGGTGTTTTTTTGGGGTGATTTTGGGATATTTTGGGTGATTTTTTAGGGTGATTTTTGGGGTGATTTTGGGGTGATTTTGGCCCCGTTCCCCCCCAGGTTTGCGGCGACATCCACGGGCAGTTCTACGACCTGAAGGAGCTGTTCAGGGTGAGTGACCAGAGAGTGACCAACTGACCACTGAGTGACCAGAGAGTGACCAACTGACCACTGAGTGACCGAGTGACCAATGAGTGACCACTGAGTGACCAATGAGTGACCAATGAGTGACCAACTGACCACTGAGTGACCAGAGTGACCAACTGACCACTGAGTGACCACTGAGTGACCAACTGACCCCTGAGTGACCAGAGTGACCAACTGACCACTGAGTGACCAACTGACCACTGAGTGACCAGAGAGTGACCAACTGATCCCTGAGTGACCAACTGACCAATGAGTGACCAATGAGTGACCCTGAGTGACCAATGAGTGACCCCTGAGTGACCCTGAGTGACCCTGAGTGACCAATGAGTGACCAATGAGTGACCAATGGTGTCCCTCCTGTCTCACCTGTGCAGGTGGGCGGGGACGTACCTGAGACCAATTACCTGTTCATGGGCGACTTCGTCGACCGCGGCTTCTACAGCGTGGAGACCTTCCTGCTGCTGCTGGCGCTGAAGGTGAGCTCACCTGGGCAGGTGAGAGACAGGTGAGAGACAGGTGAGAGACAGGGGAGAGACAGGTGAGAGACAGGGGAGAGACAGGTGAGAGACAGGGGAGAGACAGGGGAGAGACAGGTGAGAGACAGGGGAGAGACAGGTGAGAGACAGGGGAGAGACAGGTGAGAGACAGGTGAGAGACAGGTGAGAGACAGGGGAGAGACAGGTGAGAGACAGGGGAGAGACAGGTGAGAGACAGGTGAGAGACAGGTGAGAGACAGGGGAGAGACAGGTGAGAGACAGGTGAGAGACAGGGGAGAGACAGGTGAGAGACAGGGGAGAGACAGGTGAGAGACAGGGGAGAGACAGGTGAGAGACAGGGGAGAGACAGGGGAGAGACAGGGGAGAGACAGGTGAGAGACAGGGGAGAGACAGGTGAGAGACAGGTGAGAGACAGGTGAGAGACAGGTGAGAGACAGGGGAGAGACAGGTAAGACACAGGTGAGCAACAGATGCCCCTGGCTACCCCCAGGTGTATCCAGGTGTATCTCAGGTGTACCCAGGTGTATCCCACCCATCCCCAGGTGTACCACACCTGTCTCAGGTGTACCCAGGTGTACCACACCTGTCTCAGGTGTACCTCACCTGTGTAGTTGCCAGCGTGTACCCCTTGGGCTGCAGGCTCTCCGCCGCCGCCGCGATGTCGCTGATCTCCTTCTTGGGGGCGGGGCCGCCGGCGGGAGGGGGCGGGGCCGGGGCCGGGCTCACCTGGGCAGGTGCTGGGGGCGGGGCCGCCCCTCCCCCGCCCTCCTGCCCCTCCCCCCCTCCCCCACCTCCCTCCTCCTCCTCCTCCTCGTCATCGGCCTCGTCCTCGTCGTCGTCCTCGTCGTCGTCGTCATCGTCGTCGTCCTCCTCGTCCTCGTCGCTGTCGCCGCCAGGTGAGTCTGGGGTGGGGGAGGGGACAGGTGAGGGCAGCCACAGGTGGGGGGGGAGGGGAATTTTGGAGATTTTTTTCTAAATTTGAAACAATTTTTTTGAATTTTTTGGGTCATTTTGGGTCGATTTTCCAGAATTTTTTCTAATTTTGGAGCAATTTTTTATTACAATTTTTGGGCAATTTTGGGGTGATATTCCAGAACTTTTTGTAATTTTGGGACTATTTGGGACAATTTTTTGTAAATTTTGGGTAATTTTGGGACAATTTAGGGGGATGAATTTTTTGTGTTTTTGGAATAATTTTTTTGTAATTTTTGGGTCATTTTGGGTCGATTTCCCAGATTTTTTTCTAGTTTTGGAGCAATTTTTTATTACAATTTTTGGGCAATTTTGGGGTGATTTTCCACAATTATTTGGGTAATTTTGGGACGATTTGGGACAATTTTTCATAATTTTTGGGTAATTTTGGGGTAATTTTGGGGTGACTCAGGACAATTTTTTGTAATTTTGGGGAGATTTTTTGTAATTTTTGGGTAATTTTGGGTCGATTTTCCAGAATTTTTTCTAATTTTGGAGTCATTTTTTTACAATTTTTGGGCAATTTTGGGGTGATTTTCCACAATTTTTTGGGTAATTTTGGGACAATTTGGGACAATTTTTGGGTAATTTTTGGGTAATTTTGGGGTGACTCAGGACAATTTTTTGTAATTTTGGGGTGATTTTTTTGAATTTTTGGGTCATTTTGGGTTGAATTTCCAGAATTTTTTCTAATTTTGGAGCAATTTTTTATTACAATTTTTGGGCAATTTTGGGGTGATTTTCCACATTTTTTTGGGTAATTTTGGGACGATTTGGGGCAATTTTTTGTAATTTTTGGGTAATTTTGGGACAATTTAGGGGAATGAATTTTTTGTAATTTTGGAAATTTTTTTGTAATTTTTGGGTCATTTTGGGACGATTTTCCAGAATTTTTTCTAGTTTTGGAGCAATTTTTTATTACAATTTTTGGGCAATTTTGGGGTGATTTTCCACATTTTTTTGGGTAATTTTGGGACAATTTGGGACAATTTTTCGTAATTTTTGGGTAATTTTGGGGTAATTTTGGGGTGACTCAGGACAATTTTTTGTAATTTCCGGGTGATTTTTTTGTAATTTTTGGGTCATTCTGGGACGATTTCCCAGAATTTTTTCTAATTTTGGAGCAATTTTTTTTACAATTTTTGGGCAATTTTGGGGTGATTTTCCAGAACTTTTTGGGTAATTTTGGGACGATTTGGGACAATTTTTGGCAATTTTGGGTAATTTTGGGGTAGGTTTGGAGTGACTCAGGACAATTTTTTGTAATTTTGGGGTGATTTTTTTGTAATTTTTGGGTAATTTTGGGATGATTTAGAGGAAATTTTGGATAATTTTGGAATAATTTTTTTGTAATTTTTGGGTTATTTTGGGTCAATTTTCCAGAATTTTTTCTAATTTTGGAGTAATTTTTTTACAATTTTTGGCCAATTTTGGGGTGATTTTCTAGAACATTTTTTGTAATTTTGGGGTTAATTTTTGTAAATTTTGGGTAATTTTTGGATGATTTAGGACAAGTTTTTGTACATTTTGGGATGATTTTTTCTAATTTTTGGGTCATTTTGGGTCAATTTTCCAGAATTTTTTCTAATTTTGGAGTAATTTTTTGTAATTTTTGGGCAATTTTGGGGTGATTTTCCACAATTTTTGGGGTAATTTAGGGATTATTTGGGACAATTTTTTGTAATTTTTGGGTAATTTTGGGACAATTTAGGGGAATGAATTTTTTGTAATTTTGGAATAATTTTTTTGTAATTTTTGGGTAATTTTGGGGTGATTTTCCAGAACTTTTTGTAATTTTGGGGTGATTCTTTGTAATTTTTGGGTAATTTTGGGATGATTTAGGGGAAATTTTGGATAATTTCGGAAGAATTTTTTCTGTAATTTTTGGGTCATTTTAGGTCGATTTTCCAGAATTTTTTCTAATTTTGGAGCAATTTTTTATTACAATTTTTGGGCAATTTTGGGGTGATTTTCCAGAAATTTTGTAATTTTGGGACGATTTGGGTCAATTTTTTGTAATTTTTGGGTAATTTTGGGACAATTTTGGGGTGACTCAGGACAATTTTTTGTAATTTTGGGGTGATTTTTTGTAATTTTTGGGTCATTTTGGGTCGATTTTCCAGAATTTTTTCTAATTTTGGAGCAATTTTTTATTACAATTTTTGGGCAATTTTGGGGTGATTTTCCAGAACTTTTTGTAATTTTGGGGTGATTCTTTGTAATTTTTGGGTAATTTTGGGGTGATTTTTTGGGTAATTTTGGGCTGATTTAGGGGAAATTTTGGATAATTTCAGAAGAATTTTTTTGAAATTTTGGGGTTATTTTGGGTCGATTTTCCAGAATTTTTTCTAATTTTGGAGTAATTTTTTATTACAATTTTTGGGCAATTTTGGGGTGATTTTCCACATTTTTTTGGGTAATTTTGGGACAATTTGGGACAATTTTTTGTAATTTTTGGGTAATTTTGGGGTAATTTTGGGGTGACTCAGGACAATTTTTTGTAATTTTGGGGTGATTTTTTTGTAATTTTTGGGTCATTTTGGGTCGATTTTCCAGAATTTTTCTAATTTTGGAGCAATTTTTTTATCATTTTTGGGCAATTTTGGGTTGATTTTCTAGAACATTTTTTGTAATTTTGGGGTGATTCTTTGTAATTTTTGGGTAATTTTGGGACGATTTCGGACAATTTTTTGTAATTTCGGAATAATTTCTTTGTAATTTTGGGGTCATTTTGGGTCAATTTTCCAGAATTTTTTCTAATTTTGGAGTAATTTTTTTATCATTTTTGGGCAATTTTGGGGTGATTTTCTAGAACATTTTTTGTAATTTTGGGGTGAATTTTTGTAAATTTTGGGTAATTTTGGGACAATTTTTTGTAATTTCGGAAGAATTTCTTTGTAATTTTTGGGTCATTTTGGGTCGATTTTCCAGAAATTTTTTTGCAATTTTGGGACGATTTTGGGGAATTTTTCATCATTTTTTGTAACTTTCAGGTAATTTTTTGTAATTTTGGGGTAAATTTTGGGGTGATTTTGAGGAACTTTCTGTTATTTTGGGGAATTTTTTTCTAAATTTGAAACAATTGTTTGTAATTCTTGGGTCATTTTGGGTTGATTTTCCAGAATTTTTTCGAATTTTGGAGCAACTTTTTATTACAATTTTTGGGAAATTTTGGGGTGATTTTCCAGAATTTTTGGGGTAATTTAGGGATGATTTGGGACAATTTTTTGTAAATTTTGGGTAATTTTGGGACAATTTAGGGGAATGAATTTTTTGTAATTTTGGAATAATTTTTTTGTAATTTTTGGGTCATTTTGGGTCGATTTCCCAGAATTTTTTCTAATTTTGGAGCAATTTTTTATTACAAATTTTGGGCAATTTTGGGGTGATTTTCCACATTTATTTGGGTAATTTAGGGATGATTTGGGACAATTTTTTGTAATTTTGGGGTAATTTTGGGGTAATTTTGGGGTGACTCAGGACAATTTTTTGTAATTTTGGGGTGATTTTTTTGTAATTTTTTGGGTCATTTTGGGTCGATTTTCCAGAATTTTTTCTAATTTTGGAGTAATTTTTTTATCATTTTTGGCCAATTTTGGGGTGATTTTCTAGAACATTTTTTGTAATTTTGGGGTGAATTTTTATAAATTTTGGGTAATTTTGGGACAATTCAGGGGAATTTTTTCTAATTTTGGAATCAATTTTTGCAATTTTTGGTTCATTTTGGGTCGATTTTCCAGAATTTTTGTAATTTTAAGATGATTTGGGGGAATTTTTTTGCAATTTTTGGGTGATTTTTGGGTGATTTTTTGGGAATTTTTTTAATTTTTTGTAATTTTCAGGTAATTTTTTGTCATTTTTTGGGTAAATTTTGGGGAATTTTTCTTAATTTTAGGGTGATTTAGGGAAATTTTTTTTGTAATTTTGGGGAAATTTTTTTGTAGTTTTGGGGAATTTTTTGCAATTTTGGAGAGTTTTTTGTAATCTTGGAGAATTTTTTTTAATTTGGGGGAAGTTTTTGTTATTTTGGAGTGATTTTGGGGGGATTTTGGGACGATTTTGGGGTGATTTGGGGTTTTTTGGGGTGATTTTGGGGTGATTTTGGGGTTTTTGGGTGATTTTGGGATGGATTTTTTGGCGATTCTGGGATGGATTTTAGGGCGAATTTGGGGGGATTTTGGGGTGATTTTGGGGTGGTTTTGGGGGTGATTTTGAGGTTATTTTGGGGTGATTTTGGGTGATTTTGGGGTGAATTTTGGGATAATTTTGGGGTGATTTTGGGGTGATTTTGGGGTGAATTTTGGGATAATTTTGGGATGATTTTGGGGTGATTTTGGGGGTGATTTTGGTGTAATTTTGGGATGATTTTTGGGGTGATTTTGGTGTAATTTTGGGGTGATTTTGGTGTAATTTTGGGGTGATTTTGGGGTGGTTCCAGGGTAATTTCAGGGTAATTTTGGGGGGTTTTTGGGGTGATTTTGGGGGATTTTGGGGTGAATTTTGGGATGATTTTTGGCTGATTTTGGGGGTGATTTTGGGATGATTTGGGGGTGATTTTGGGATGATTTCGGGGTGATTTTGGGTTGGTTTTGGGCCGTTTTTGGGTTGTTTTTGGGCTGATTTTGGGGGTGATTTTGGGGAGTTTTTAGGGGTGATTTCAGGGTAATTTTGGGTTGTTTTTGGGTGATTTGGGGTGTTTCTGGCAGCTCACCTGAGCGGGTGCTGGAGGCGCCGGGGGCAGAGTCACAGTCGGAGATTTTGGGGTGATTTTTGGGGTGATTTTGGGTTGGTTTTGGGGTGGATTTTGGGTGACTTTGGGATGGATTTTGGGTGTTTTTGGGATGGATTTTGGGTGTTTTTGGGTGATTTTGGGTGTTCCCCCCTCACCTGAGCGGGTGCTGGAGGCGCCGGGGGCAGAGTCACAGTCAGAGATTTTGGGGTGATTTTGGGGGTAATTTTTGGGGTAATTTTGGGGAATTTTTGGGCTGATTTTTGGGTTGGTTTTGGGTTGTTTTTGGGTTGTTCTTGGGTTGTTTTTGGGATGGATTTTGGGTGTTTTTGGGTGTTCCCCCCTCACCTGAGCGGGTGCTGGAGGCGCCGGGGGCAGAGTCACAGTCGGAGATTTTGGGGTGATTTTTGGGGTGATTTTGGGTTGGTTTTGGGGTGGATTTTGGGTGACTTTGGGATGGATTTTGGGTGATTTTGGGATGGATTTTGGGTGTTTTTGGGTGTTTTTGGGTGTTCCCCCCTCACCTGAGCGGGTGCTGGAGGCGCCGGGGGCAGAGTCACAGTCGCAGTCGGAGATTTTGGGGTGATTTTGGGGTAATTTTTGGGGTAATTTTGGGGAATTTTTGGGCTGATTTTTGGGTTGGTTTTGGGTTGGTTTTGGGTGTTTTGGGGATGGATTTTGGGTGTTTTTGGGTGATTTTGGGTGTTTCCCCCCTCACCTGAGCGGGTGCTGGAGGCGCCGGGCGCAGAGTCACAGTCGGAGACTTTGGGGTGATTTTGGGGTGATTTTGGGGAGTTTTTGGGTTGTTTTTGGGTTGTTTTTGGGATGGATTTTGGGTGATTTTGGGTTGTTTTTGGGTGTTTTTGGGTGTTTCCCCCTCACCTGAGCGAGTGCTGGAGGCGCCGGGGGCAGAGTCACAGTCGGAGATTTTGGGGTGATTTTGGGGATGATTTCGGGAATTGTTTTTGGGTGTTTTTGGGTTGTTTTTGGGTTGTTTTTGGGATGGATTTTGGGTGTTTTTGGGTTGTTTTTGGGTTGTTTTTGGGTGATTTTGGGTGTTTCCCCCTCACCTGAGCGGGTGCTGGAGGCGCCGGGCGCAGAGTCAGTCGGAGATTTTGGGGTGATTTTGGGGTGATTTCACTGTGATTTTTGGGATGGATTTTGGGTGTTTTTGGGTGTTTTTGGGTGTTTTTGGGTGTTTTTGGGTGTTCCCCCCTCACCTGAGCGGGTGCTGGAGGCGCCGGGCGCAGAGTCACAGTCGCAGTCGGAGTCGGTGAAGGCGCCGCGGTAACGCTGCAGCAGCTCCTCCATGGGCAGCGCACCTGAAACACACCTGGGAGTCACCTGGGGACACCTGGGGACACACCTGGGGACACCTGGGAGTCACCTGGGGACACACCTGGGACACACCTGGGGACACCTGGGACACCTGAAACACACCTGGGCGTCACCTGGGGACACACCTGGGGACACCTGGGACACCTGGGACACACCTGGGGGTCACCTGGGGACACACCTGGGGACACCTGGGACACACCTGGGACACACCTGGGAGTCACCTGGGGACACACCTGGGGACACCTGGGACACACCTGGGACACACCTGGGACACACCTGGGACACACCTGGGGACACCTGGGAGTCACCTGGGGACACCTGGGGACACCTGGGACACACCTGGGGGTACCTGGGAGTCACCTGAGACACACCTGGGGCACACCTGGGCACACCTGGGGCACACCTGGGCACACCTGGGCACACCTGGGGGTACCTGGGACACACCTGGGGGTACCTGGGACACACCTGGGGCACACCTGGGACACACCTGGGACACACCTGGGGGTACCTGGGACACACCTGGGGCACACCTGGGACACACCTGGGACACACCTGGGGGTACCTGGGACACACCTGGGACACACCTGGGGGTACCTGGGGGTACCTGGGCACACCTGGGGGGTCCCAGGTGAGTTTTTGGGCTCTCCCAGGTGAGCGCAGGGGGATCCCAGGGACCGTCAGGTAACGCCGCCATTTTTGGGGATATTATGGGATATCTTTGGGATATTATGGGATATTCTTGGGATATTTTGGGAAATTATGGGATATTTTTAGAATATTTTGGGATATTTTTGGGGATATTTTTGGGATATTTTGGGATATTTTGGGATATTTTTGGGATATTTCTGAGATATTTTTGGGATATTTTGGGATTTTTTGGGATATTTTTGGGATAATTTGGGATATTTTTGGGATATTTTTGAGATATTTTCCGGCATTTTGGGATAATCGGGATATTTTGTGATATTATGGGATATTTTGAGTATTTGGGATATTTTAGGGATATTACAGGATATTATGGGATATTTTGGGATTTTTTGGGATATTTTGGGCATTTTGGGATATTTTTGGATATTTCTGGGATATTTTTGGGATATTTTGGGATATTTTGGAATATTTTGGGCATTTTGGGATATTTTTAGGATATTTTTGGGATTTTTTGGGATATTTTGGATATTTTTGGGATATTTTGGATATTTTGGATATTTTGGATATTTTAGGATATTTGGGATATTTGATATTTTGGATATTTTTGGATATTTCTGGGATATTTTTGATATTTTGGATATTTTCGGGATATTTTGGATATTTTTGGGATATTTGGGCTATTTTTGGGTATTTTGGAATATTTTACATATTTTTGGATATTTTTGGATCTTTGGGGATATTTTGGATATTTGGGGATATTTTGGGATATTATGGGATATTTTAGACATTTTTGGATATTTTGAATATTTTTGGGATATTTTGGGATATTTTTGGGATATTTTGGGATAATTTGGATATTTTAGGATAGTTTGGATATTTTGGGATATTTTGGATATTTTGGGATAATTTGGGATATTTTTGGGTGTTTTTGGGATATTTCGGGATATTTCAGGAAATTTTGGATATTTTTGGGATATTTTGGGATATTTCGGGAAATTTGGGATTTTTTTGGGATATTTTTGGGCATTTTGGGATAATTTGGGATATTTTGGGATATTTTGGAATATTTTGGGCATTTTGGGATATTTTTGGATATTTCTGGGATATTTTGGATATTTTTGGGATATTTGGGGATATTTTTGGGATATTTGGGGATATTTTCGGGATATTTGGGGATATTATGGGATATTTCAGACATTTCTGGATATTTTGAATATTTTTGGGATATTTTGGGATATTTTTGGGATATTTTGGGATAATTTGGATATTTTAGGATATTTTGGATATTTTGGGTATTTTTGGGACATTTTGAGTCTTTTTGGGATATTATGGGATATTTTGGGATATTCTGGATATTTTGGGATATTTTGGAATATTTTGGGCATTTTGGGATAATTTTAGGATATTCTTGGGATATTTTGGATATTTTTGGGATATTTGGGCTATTTTTGGGTATTTTGGAATATTTTACATATTTTTGGATATTTTTGGATGTTTTTGGGATATTTTGGATATTTGGGGATATTTTTGGGATATTTGGGGATATTTTGGGATATTTTAGACATTTTTGGCTATTTTGAAGGTTTTTGGGATATTTTGAGCATTTTGGGATATCTTGGGATATTTTTGGGATATTTTAGATATTTTTGGGATATTTTGGGATATTTTTAGGATATTTTGGGATTTTTTGGGATATTTTTGGGATAATTTGGGATATTTTTGGGTGTTTTTGGGATATTTCGGGATATTTCAGGAAGTTTTGGATATTTTTGGGATATTTTGGGATATTTTGGGATTTTTTGGGATATTTTTGAGATATTTTTGTGCATTTTGGGATAATTTGGGATATTATGGGATTTTTTGGAATATTTTGGGCATTTTGGGATATTTTTGGATATTATGGGATATTTTGGAATATTTTAGATATTTTTGGATATTTTTCGATGTTTTTGGGATATTTTGGGATATTATGGGATATTTTAGACATTTTTGGATATTTTGGATATTTTTGGGATATTTTGGGATATTTTTGGGATATTTTTGGGCATTTTGGGATAATTTGGACACTTTTGGGATATTCTGGAATATTTTGGGTATTTTGGGATATTCTGGATATTTTTAGGATATTTTGGGATATTTTGGGTATTTGGGAATATTGTGGCTATTTTGGGATATTATGGGATATTTTGGGATATTTTTGGGATTTTTGGGATATTTTGGGATATTTTGGGATATTTTTAGGGTATTTTTGGGATATTTTGGGATATTATGGGATGTTCTTGAGAAAATTTTGGGTGATTTTTGGGGTAATTTTGAGGGATTTTGGGACAAATTTTGGGGATTTAAACTTTTTTTTTTTTAAGTTTGGGTCATTTTTTTGCAGTTTGGGATATTTTGGGCATTTTCGGATATTTTGGGATATTTTTGGAATATTTTGAGATATTTTGGAGGCATTTTAGGATAAATTCCAGGTATTTTAATGTGGATTTTTGGTAATTTCGGATAATTTTTTTCCAAATTTTGGAAAATTTGGGAAATTTTTGGATAGTCTGGGATAATTTGGGGACATTTTGGGGTATTTTGGGTTGATTTTTAGGCTGATTTTGAGGGATTTTGGGATGATTTTTGGATGATTTTGGGGCATTTTGGGATATTCTGGGATATTTTAATGAGGATTTTTGGTGACTTTGGGTAATTTTTTGCAGTTTTTGGATATTTTGGGATAACTTGAGGATATTTTGGGATAATTTGGGGACATCTTGGGGTATTTTGGGTATTTTGGGTTGTTATTGGCATATTTTGGGTTGGTTTTGGGGTGATTTCGAGGGATTTTGGGATAAATTCTGTGCATTTCAACAGGGATTTTTGGGGATTTGGGGCATTTTTTAAATATTTTTTTGGATAATTTGGGATATTTTGGGTAATTTTGGGTGATTTTGGGTGATTTTGGGCTATTTTAGGTTGATTTGAAGGGGATTTTGGGACGATTTTGGGACGATTTTGGCCAATTTTGGGATAAACTCCGGGTATTTTAATGGGAATTTTTGGTAACTTTGGGTAATTTTTTTCCAGATTTGGGAAATTTTGGGAAATTTTGGGAAAATTTTGGATATTCAGGGATATTTTGGGCTGATTTTGGGGTATTTTGGGTTGATTTTAGGCTGATTTTGAGGGATTTTGGGACAATTTCTGGGTGATTTTGGGGCATTTTGGGATATTATGGGATATTTTTGATATTTTGGATATTTTGGGATATTTTTGGGATATTTCGGATATTTTTGGGATATTATGGGATATTATGGGATATTATGGGATATTTTGGATATTTTTGGGATAATTTAGGATATTTTGGGATATTATGGAATATTTTGGAAATTTTGGATATTTTTGGGTTATTTTGGGATATTTTTAGGATATTTTTGGGATATTTTGAGATATTTTTTAGACTATTATGGGATATTTTGGGATATTTTTGGGATATTATGGGATGTTCTTGAGAAAATTTTGGGTGATTTTTGGGGTGATTTTGAGGGATTTTGGGACAAATTTTGGGGATTTTAACTTTTTTTTTTTTTTTAATTTTGGGTAATTTTTTTGCAGTTTGGGATATTTTGGGATATTTTGGATATTTTGGGATATTTTTGGAATATTTTGAGATATTTTGGGGGCATTTTGGGATAAATTCCAGGTATTTTAATGTGGATTTTTGGTAATTTCGGATAATTTTTTTCCAAATTTTGGAAAATTTGGGAAACTTTTGGATATTCTGGGATAATTTGGGGACATTTTGGGGTATTTTGGGTTGATTTTTAGGCTGATTTTGAGGGATTTTGGGATGATTTTTGGATGATTTTGGGGCATTTTGGGATATTTTGGGATATTTTAATGGGGATTTTTGGTAACTTTGGGTAATTTTCTGCAGTTTTTGGATATTTTGGGATAACTTGAGGACATTTTGGGATAATTTTGGGATATTTTGGGTTGATTTCGAGTATTTTGGGTTGGTTTTTGGGGTGATTTCGGGGGATTTTGGGATAAATTCTGTGCATTTCAACAGGGATTTTTGGGGATTTGGGGCATTTTTTTAAATATTTTTTGGATAATTTGGGATATTTTGGGGAATTTTGGGTGATTTTGGGTGATTTTGGGCTATTTTAGGTTGATTTGAAGGGGATTTTGGGACGATTTTGGGACGATTTTTGGCCAATTTTGGGATAAATTCCGGGTATTTTGATGTGGATTTTTGGTAACTTTGGATAATTTTTTTCCCAAATTTTGGAAATTTTGGGAAATTTTTGGATATTCTGGGATATTTTGGGCTGATTTTGGGGTATTCTGGCTTCATTTTAGGCTGATTTTGAGGGATTTTTGGACAATTTTTGGGTGATTTTGGGGCATTTTGGGATAAATTCCAGGTATTTTAATGGGGATTTTTGGTAACTTTGGGTAATTTTTTGCAGTTTTGGGATATTTTGGGATAATTTTGGGATGTTTTGGGGTGATTTTGGGGGGTTTTGGGGCTCACCCTCCCTGGCCAGGTCGTCCAGCCCCTGCTGGTTTTGGGGCATTTTGGGATAAATCCCAGGTATTTTAATGAGGATTTTTGGTAATTTTGGGTAACTTTTCCCAGTTTTTTGCAGTTTTTGGATATTTTGGGATATTTTTGGGATAATTTTGGGATATTTTGAGGTGATTTTGGGGGGTTTTGGGGCTCACCCTCCCTGGCCAGGTCGTAAAGCTCCTGCTGGTTTTGGGGCATTTTGGGATAAATTCCAGGTATTTTAATGGGGATTTTTGGTAACTTTGGGTAATTTTTTGCAGTTTTGGGATATTTTGGGGATATTTTGGGATGTTTTGGGGTGATTTTGGGGCTCACCTTCCCTGGCCAGGTCGTCCAGCTCCTGCTGGTGATCCACGTCGCCCTCCAGGCGTTCCTGGGCAGCGATGGTGTCCTCCTCATCCTCACCTGCCAAAACCGCCCAAAAACAACCCAAAATCAGCCCAAAATCAACCCCAAAATCAATCCAAAAATGGCCCAAAATCAACCCAAAAATGATCCAAAATCAACCCACAGTCAAGCCAAAAACAACCCAGAAACAACCCAAAATGGACCCAAAAAACAACCCAAAATGGACCCAAAAATAGCCCAAAAACGGCCAAAAACCGGCCCAAAATCAACCCCAAAAACAATCCAAAAATGGCCCAAAATCAACCCAAAAACGGCCCAAAATCAACCCACAATCGACCCAAAAACAACCCAGAAACAACCCAAAATGGACCCAAAAAACAACCCAAAATGGACCCAAAAATAGCCCAAAATCAACCCAAAAATCAACCCAAAAACAGCCCAAAAATGACCCAAAATCAACCCAAAAACGGCCCAAAAAAGACCCAAAATTGACCCAAAAATGACCCAAATCAACCTAAAACAATCAAAAAACAACCCAAAATCAGCCCAAAATCAACCCAAAATCGACCAAAGAAAGACCCCAAATGGACCCAAAAATGGCCCAAAAACAACCCAAAATCAACCCAAAAATGGCCCAAAATCAACAAAAAACAACCCAAAAATCAACCCAAAATCAACCAAAAACAACCCAAAATCAACCCAAAAATGATCCAAAATCAACCCAAAATCAGCTTAAAATCAACCCAAAAACGGCCCAAAATGGACCCAAAAAACAACCCAAAATGGACCCAAAAATGGCCCAAAATCAACCCAAAATCGACCCAAAATGGACCCAAAAATGACCCAAAATCAACCCAAAATCAACCAAAAACAACCCAAAATCAACCCAAAAACGGCCCAAAAAAGACCCAAAATTGACCCAAAAAAGACCCAAATCAACCTAAAACAATCAAAAAACAACCCAAAATCAACCCAAAATCAGCCCAAAATCAACCCAAAATCGACCCAAAAAAGACCCCAAATGGACCCAAAAATGGCCCAAAAACAGCCCAAAATCAACCCAAAAACGGCCCAAAAACGACCCAAAAACAGCCCAAAATCAACCCAAAAACGGCCCAAAAACGACCCAAAAACAACCCAAAATCAACCCAAAAATGGCCCAAAATCAACAAAAAACAACCCAAAAATCAACCGAAAATCAACCCAAAATCAACCAAAAACAACCCAAAAACAACCCCAAAATCAACCCAAAATCAGCCCAAAATCAACCCAAAATCGACCCAAAAAAGACCCCAAATGGACCCAAAAACGACCCAAAAACAGCCCAAAATCAACCCAAAAACAGCCCAAAATCAACCCAAAAACAGCCCGAAATCAACCCAAAATCGACCCAAAAAAGACCCCAAATGGACCCAAAAATGGCCCAAAAACAGCCCAAAATCAACCCAAAAATGGCCCAAAATCAACCAAAAACAACCCAAAAACAACCCCAAAATCAGCCCAAAAACGGCCCAAAATCAACCCAAAAATGATCCAAAATCAACCCAACATCAGCCTAAAATCAACCCAAAAACGGCCCAAAATGGACCCAAAAAACAACCCAAAATGGACCCAAAAATGGCCCAAAATCAACCCAAAAACAACCCAAAATCAACCCAAAACCAACCCAAAATCAAACCAAAAATGGCCCAAAATCAAGAAAAATCAACCCAAAAACAGCCCAAAAATAGCCCAAAAACGGCCCAAAACCACCCAAAAATGGCCCAAAATCAACAAAAAATCAACCCAAAAATCAACCCAAAATCAGCCCAAAAATGTCCCAAAATGTCCCAAAATGGACCCAAAATGTCCCAAATTTTCCCAAAATTCCCCAAAATTAAAAAAAAAAATCTCCATTAAAATACCGAGGATTTATCCCAAAATCGCCCCCAAAATATCCCAAATTTTCCCAAAATTCCCCAAAATTAAAAAAAAAAAAATCCCCATAAAAACACCCCGGATTTATCCCAAAATATTCCAAAATGTCCCAAAATGTCCCAAAATGTGACAAAATGGACCCAAAATGTCCCAAAATATCTCAAATTTTCCCAAAAATCCCCAAAATAAAAAAAAAAAATCTCCATTAAAATACCCTGGATTTATCCCAAAATCCTTCAAAATGTCCCAAAATGGACCCAAAATGTCCCAAAATGTCCCAAAATGGACCGAAAATGTGACAAAATGGACCCAAAATGTCCCAAAAATGCCCTCAAAAGATCCCAAATTTTCCCAAAATTCCCCAAAATTAAAAAAAAATCCCCACAAAAACACCCCGGATTTATCCCAAAATATCCCAGAATGGACCCAAAATGTCCCAAAATGGACCCAAAATGTGACAAAACGGACCCAAATGTCCCAAAATGTGACAAAACGTCCCAAAATGGACCCAAAATGTGACACAATGGACTCAAAATGTCCCAAAATGGACCCAAATTGTCCCAAAATGTGACAAAATGGACCCAAAATGTCCCAAAATGGACCCAAAATGTCCCAAAATGGTTCCAAAATGTGACAAAATGGACCCAAAATGTCCCTAAATCGCCCCCAAAATATCCCAAATTTGCCCAAAATTCCCCAAAATTTAAAAAAAAATCCCCATAAAAACACCCTGGATTTATCCCAAAATATCCCAAAATGTCCCAAAATGTGACAAAACGGACCCAAAATGTCCCAAAATTGCCCCCAAAATATCCCAAAATCGCCCCCAAAATATCCCAAAATTTCCCAAATTTCCCAAAACCTGCAAAATTTCCAAAATTCCGCTTCCCTACCTGTCCAAAAATGGCCCAAAATGTCCCAAAATCCCTTCAAACTGTCCCCAAAAATGTCCCCAAAAGTCCCCAAGTGACCCTGAAACGTCACAAAATGTCCCCAAATGTCCCAAAATCTGCCCCAAATGTCCCAAAAACGCCCAAAAATGTCCCAAAAATGTCCCAAAAATGTCCCCAAAATGTCCCCAAACGTCCCCAAACATCCCAAAATTTCTGCAAAATCTGCACAGAATGTCCCAAAAAATGTCCCCAAATGTCCCAAAAAATGTCCCCAAATGTCCCACAATAGACCCAAACGTCCCCAAAATTTCTCAAGTGTCCCTAAAAAGTCACAAAATGTCCCCAAATTTTCCCAAAATGTCCCCAAATGTCCCCAAGTGACCCTAAAAAGTCACAAAATGTCCCCAAATTTTCCCAAAAGGACCCCAAAACGTCACAAATATCCCAAAATCTTTCCCAAATTTCCTCAATGTCCCCAAGTGTCCCCAAATGTCCTCAAAATGTCCCCAAATGTCCCCAAATATCCCAAAAATGTCCCCAAATGACCCCAAAATGTCCCCAAATGACCCCAAAATGTTCCCAAAATGTCACAAAATGTCCCCAAATGTCCCTGGGTTTTGCCAAAATGTCCCCAAATGTCCCTAAATGTCCCCAAAAATGTCCCCAAATGTCCCCAAATGTCCCCAAGTGACCCTGAAATGTCACAAAATGTCCCCAAATGTTCCCAAGTGTCCCCAGGATGTCACAGAAATGTCACTGAATGTCCCCAAAACGTCCCCAGACGTCCAAAAATGTCCCCAAAATGTCACAAAATGACCCCAAAATCTCCCCAAATGTCCCCAAAATGTCACAAAATGTCACCAAAATGTCCCCAAGTAACTCCAAATTGTCCCCAAAATGTCCCAAATTGTCACCAAATGTCCCCAAGTGACCCTGAAATGTCACAAAAATGTCACAAAAATTCCTCAGTGTCCCCAAAATGTCACAAATATCCCAAAATCCTCCCCAAAATTCCTCAAGGTCCCTAAAACGTCCCCAAATTGTCCCCAAAATGTCCCCAAATGACCCCAAAAATGTCCCCAAAATGTCACAAAATGTCCGGAAATGTCCCTGGGTTTTGCCAAAATGTCCCCAAATTGTCCCCAAATGTCCCCAAGTGACCCTGAAACGTCACAAAATGCCCCCAAATGTCCCCAAACATCCCAAAATTTCTGCAAAATCTGCACAGAACGTCCCAAAAAATGTCCCCAAATGTCCCCAAAAATGTCCCCAAATGTCCCCCAATGGACCCAAACGCCCCCAAAATTACTCAAGTGTCCCTAAAAAGTCACAAAATGTCCCCAAATGTCCAAAAAATGCCCAAAAAATGTCCCCAAATGTCCCCAAAATGTCCCCAAATATCCCCAAAATGTCCCCAAGTGACCCCAAAATGTCACAAAATGTCCCCAAATGTTCCCAAGTGTCCCCAAATGTCCCCAAGCGACTCCGAGGTGTCCCCAGATGTCCCCAAAATGTCCCCAAATGTCCCAAAAATGTCCCCAAAATGTCACAAAACGTCCGGAAATGTCCCTGGGTTTTGCCAAAATGTCCCCAAATGTCCCCAAAAAAGTCCCCAAATGTCCCCAAAATGTCCCCAAAATGTCCCCAAGTGACCCTGAAACGTCACAAAATGTCCCCAAATGTCCCAAAATCTGCCCCAAATGTCCCAAAAACGCCCAAAAATGTCCCCAAAATGTCCCCAAATTGTCCCCAAAATGTCCCCAAAATGTCCCCAAATGTCCCCAAACATCCCAAAATTTCTGCAAAATCAGCACAGAACGTCCCAAAAAATGTCCCCAAATGTCCCCAAAAATGTCCCCAAATTTTCCTAAAATGTTCCCAAATGTCCCCAAGTGACCCTGAAATGTCACAAAATGTCCCCAAATGTCCCTAAAATGTCTCAAAACAGCCCCAAAATCTGCCCCAAATGTCCCAAAAACGCCCAAAAATGTCCCCAAAATGTCACAAAATGTCCTGAAATGTCCCTGGGTTTTGCCAAAATGTCCCCAAATGTCCCCAAAAATGTCCCCAAGTGTCCCCAAGTGACCCTAAAAAGTCACAAAATGTCCCCAAATGTTCCCAAGTGTCCCCAGAATGTCACAGAAATGTCACTGAACGTCCCCAAAACGTCCCCAAAAGTCCAAAAAAGTCCCCAAAATGTCACAAAATGACCCCAAAATCTCCCCAAATGTCCCCAAAATGTCACCAAAACGTCCCCAAGTAGCTCCAAAATGTCCCCAAAATGTCCCCAAATGTCCCCAAGTGACCCAGAAATGTCACAAAAATGTCCCCAAAATTTCTCAGTGTCCCCAAAATGTCACAAATATCCCAAAATCCTCCCCAAAATTCCTCAAGGTCCCTAAAACGTCCCCAAATTGTCCCCAAATGTCCCCAAATGTCCCCAAGCGACTCCGAGGTGTCCCCAGATGTCCCCAAAATGTCCCCAAATGACCCCAAAAATGTCCCCAAAATGTCACAAAATGTCCGGAAATGTCCCTGGGTTTTGCCAAAATGTCCCCAAATGTCCCCAAAAAAGTCCCCAAATGTCCCCAAAAATGTCCCCAAAATGTCCCCAAGTGACCCTGAAACGTCACAAAATGTCCCCAAATGTCCCAAAATCTGCCCCAAATGTCCCAAAAACGCCCAAAAATGCCCCCAAAATGTCCCTAAAATGTCCCCAAACTGTCCCCAAATGTCCCCAAACGTCACCAAACATCCCAAATTTTCTGCAAAATCTGCACAGAACGTCCCAAAAAATGTCCCCAAATGTCCCCAAAAATGTCCCCAAATGTCCCCCAATGGACCCAAACGTCCCCAAAATTACTCAAGTGTCCCTAAAAAGTCACAAAATGTCCCCAAATGTCCCCAAAATGTCCCCAAAATGTCCCCAAGTGACTCCGAGGTGTCCCCAGATGTCCCCAAAATGTCCCCAAATGACCCAAAAATGTCCCCAAAATGTCACAAAATGTCCCCAAATGGACCCAAGTGACCCTGAAACGTCACAAAATGTCCCCAAATGTCCCAAAATCTGCCCCAAATGTCCCAAAAACGCCCAAAAATGTCCCCAAAATGTCCCCAAATGTCCCCAAACATCCCAAAATTTCTGCAAAATCTGCACAGAACGTCCCAAAAAATGCCCCCAAATGTCCCCAAAATGTCCCCAAAATGTCCCCAAAATCTGCCCAAAATGTCCCCAAGTGTCCCCAGGTCCCCCGCCCCTCCCCCTCACCCTCCTCCTCCTCGGCCGTGAATTCGGCGTCGTCCTCGCGGACCCCAGGGTGGGGGGGTCTGACCCCGCCTCAGCACCTGGGGAGGAGCGAGAGGGGCAAGAGTGAAGAGAAGGAGGAGAGAGAGGCAAGGTGAAGGGAGGGAGGGCAAGAGTGAGAGAGGAGGGCAAGAAGTGAAGAGAGGAGGCACAGAGTGAGAAGGAGAGGAGGCAAGGTGAGAAGGGAGGCAAGTGAAGAGGAGGAGGGCACAGTGAAGAGAGAGAGCAGAAGTAGAGAGGAAGAGAGAGAGAGGGCAGAAGTGAAGAGGAGAGCAGTGAGAGAGGCAAGTGAGAGGAGGGGCAGAGGTGAGAGAGGGAGGCAGAGTGAGAGAGGGAGGGCAGAGGTGAGAGAGGGAGGGGCAGAGGAGGAGAGAGGAGGGCAGAGGTGAGAGAGAGAGAGGGAGGCACAGGTGAGAAGGAGAGGGAGAGGGGCACAGGTGAGAGAGGAGGAGGGCAAGAGTGAGAGAGGAGGCGTGAGAGAGGAGGGAGAGAGGAGAGGAGGAGGAGAGAGGAGGGCAGAGGTAGAGAGGAGGAGGAGGAGAGGGAGAGGTGAGAGAGGGGGAGGGGCACAGGTGGGGGAGGGGGAGGGGCACAGGTGGGGGAGGGGCTCAGGTGTTACCTGTGCAGGTGTTACCTGTGGGGCAGGGCTCAGGGGGGTGGGGGAGGGGCTCAGGTGTTCCCTGTGCAGGTGTTACCTGTAGGGGCGGGGCTCAGGTGGGGGGAGGGGAGGGGCCCAGGTGTTACCTGTGCAGGTGTTACCTGTGGGGCAGGGCTCAGGGGTGGGAGGGGCTCAGGTGTTCCCTGTTCAGGTGTTACCTGTGCAGGTGTTACCTGTGGGGGGAGGGCTCCCAGCAGCTCCCCCAGGGGTCTCGGTGCCGCCTCGGTCGGGGCTGTGACAGGTGAGGGACACAAAATCGCCCAGGTGAGCCCCAGGTGAGCCCCAGGTGAGCCCCAGGTGAGCCCCAGGTGAGCCCAGATCCCAGCAGGGGATCCCAAAACCCCCCAGGTACCCCCAGGTGTGCCCAGGTGTGCCCAGGTGTGTCCCAGGTGTACCCCAGGTGTACCCAGGTGTGCCCAGGTGTGCCCAGGTGTATCCCAGGTGTGCCCAGGTGTGCCCAGGTGTGCCCAGGTGTGCCCAGGTGTATCCCAGGTGCACCCAGGTGTGCCCAGGTGTGCCCAGGTGTATCCCAGGTGTGCCCAGGTGTACCCAGGTGTGCCCAGGTGCCCCCAGGTGTATCCCAGGTGTACCCAGGTGTGCCCAGGTGCGTTACCTGCGTTCAGGCTGCGGCTCAGCAGGTGCGAGTACCGCTCCGTCTGCCCCAGGTGTATCCCATAGACACCCCCAGGTGTATCCCAGGTGTACCCAGGTGTGCCCAGGTGCACCCAGCTGCCCCCAGGTGTGCCCAGGTGTGCCCAGGTGTGCCCAGGTGCGTTACCTGCGTTCAGGCTGCGGCTCAGCAGGTGCGAGTACCGCTCCGTCTGCCCCAGGTGTATCCCATAGACACCCCCAGGTGCCCCCAGGTGTGCCCAGGTGCCCCAGGTGTGCCCAGGTGTGCCCAGGTGTATCCCAGGTGTACCCAGGTGTATCCCAGGTGTGCCCAGGTGTGCCCAGGTGCCCCCAGGTGCCCCCAGGTGTATCCCAGTTCCCCAGGTGTGCCCAGGTGTGCCCAGGTGCGTTACTCATGCTCAGGCTGCGGCTCAGCAGGTGCGAGTACCGCCCGTCTGCCCCACGATGAAGTCCAGCTGCCCCCAGGTGTATCCCAGAGCCCCCCAGGTGTGCCCAGGTGTATCCCAGGTGTATCCCAGTTCCTCCCAGGTGCCCCCAGGTGTGCCCAGGTGCGTTACCTGCGTTCAGGCTGCGGCTCAGCAGGTGCGAGTACCGCTCCGTCTGCCCCAGGTGTATCCCATAGACACCCCCAGCTGCCCCCAGGTGTATCCCAGGTGTACCCAGGTGTGCCCAGGTGTGCCCAAGTGTCCCCAGGTGTATCCCAGGTGTACCCAGGTGTGCCCAGGTGTACCCCAGGTGTATCCCAGGTGTACCCAGGTGCCCCCAGGTGTGCCCAGGTGTATCCCAGGTGTACCCAGCTGCCCCCAGGTGTGCCCAGCTGTGCCCAGGTGTGTTACCTGCGTTCAGGCTGCGGCTCAGCAGGTGCGAGTACCGCTCCGTCTGCCCCACGATGAAGTCCAGCTGCCCCCAGGTGTATCCCATAGACACCCCCAGGTGTACCCAGGTGCCCCCAGGTGTACCAGGTGTACCCCAGGTGTACCCCAGGTGTACCCAGGTGTATCCCAGGTGTGCCCAGGTGTGCCCAGGTGTACCCAGGTGTACCCAGGTGTACCCAGGTGCATCCCAGGTGTGCCCAGGTGTGCCCAGGTGCCCCCAGCTGTGCCCAGGTGTATCCCAGGTGTGCCCCAGTTGTATCCCAGGTGTACCCAGGTGTACCCAGCTGTGCCCAGGTGCCCCCAGGTGTGCCCAGGTGTGCCCAGGTGTGCCCAGGTGCCCCCAGCTGTGCCCAGGTGTATCCCAGGTGTGCCCCAGTTGTATCCCAGGTGTACCCAGGTGTACCCAGCTGTGCCCAGGTGCCCCCAGGTGTGCCCAGGTGTGCCCAGGTGCCCCCAGGTGTGCCCAGGTGTGCCCAGGTGCGTTACCTGCGTTCAGGCTGCGGCTCAGCAGGTGCGAGTACCGCTCCGTCTGCCCCACGATGAAGTCCAGCTGCAGGTCCAGCGCCTTCTTGCGCTTCTCCTCCAGCCGCGACTGCTGCTTGAACTGCACCACCTGAGGGGACACACCTGGGCGTCACCTGGGCCTCACCTGGGGCGGCGCGGGGGAAACGGGGGGTGGGCGGGGTCGGGAACGGGCAGGGGACGGGTGTGGGGGGGGACTCGGTGGTCAGCGGGGGTCACTGATGGTCATTGGGGGTTGTGGATGGTCATTGGTGGTCATCAGTGGTCATTGGGAGTCATGGGTGGTCATCGATGGTCATCAGTGGTCATTGGGGGTCGTGGATGGTCATTGGTGGTCATCAGTGGTCATTGGGGGTTATTGATGGTCATTGACGGTCATCAGTGGTCATCGGGGGTCATGGGTGGTCATTGATGGTCATCAGTGGTCATTGGGAGTCGTGGATAGTCATTGATGGTCATCAGTGGTCATTGGGGGTCATTGATGGTCATTGACGGTCATCAGTGGTCATTGGGGGTCGTGGGTGGTCATCGATGGTCATTGGGGGTAGTGGATGGTCATTGATGGTCACCAGTGGTCATCAGGGGTCATGGGTGGTCATTGATGGCCATCAGTGGTCACTGGGGGTCACCAATGGTCATCAGTGGTCATCGGGGGTCACCAATGGTCATCAGTGGTCATTGGGGTTGAGGATGGTCATTGATGGTCATCAGTGGTCACCGGGGTCACCAATGGTCATCAGTGGTCATTGGGGGTCGTGGATGGTCATTGATGGTCATCAGTGGTCATTGGGAGTCATGGATGGTCATTGATGGTCATCGATGGTCATCAGGGGTTGCGGATGGTCATTGATGGTCACCAGTGGTCATCAGTGGTCATTGGGGGTCGTGGATGGTCATCAGTGGTCATTGGGGGTTGTGGATGGTCACCAATGGTCATTGGGGGTCGTGGATGGTCATTGATGGTTATCAGTGGTCACTGGGGGTCACCTATGGTCATCAATGGTCACTGGGGGTCATGGGTGGTCATTGATGGTCATCAGTGGTCATTGGGGGTCGTGGATGGTCATTGATAGTCATCGATGGTCATTGGGGGTTGTGGATGGTCATTGATGGTCACCAGTGGTTATTGGGGGTCGTGGATGGTCATCAGTGGTCACTGGGGGTCATGGGTGGTCATTGATGGTCATCAGTGGTCATTGGGGGTTGTGGATGGTCATTGATGGTCATCAGTGGTCATTGGGGGTCATTGATGGTCATTGATGGTCATCAGTGGTCATTGGGGGTTGTGGATGGTCATCAGTGGTTATTGGGGGTCATTGATGGTCATTGATGGTCATCAGTGGTCATGGATGGTCATCAGTGGTCATGGGGGGTCATGGGTGGTCATCGATGGTCATCAGTGGTCATTGGGGGTCGTGGATGGTCATTGATGGTCATCAGTGGTCATTGGGGGTTATTGATGGTCATTGACGGTCATCAGTGGTCATCGGGGGTCATGGGTGGTCATTGATGGTCATCAGTGGTCATTGGGAGTCGTGGATAGTCATTGATGGTCATCGGTGGTCATTGGGGGTCATTGATGGTCATTGACGGTCATCAGTGGTCATCAGAGGTCATGGGTGGTCATTGATGGTCATCAGTGGTCACTGGGGGTCACCAATGGTCATCAGTGGTTATTGGGGGTCGTGGATGGTCATTGATGGTCATCAGTGGTCATTGGGGGTCATTGATGGTCATCAGTGGTCATTGGGGGTCACCAATGGTCATCAGTGGTCACTGGGGGTCATGGATGGTCATTGAGGGTCATCGATGGTCATCGGGGGTTGTGGATGGTCATTGATGGTCACCAGTGGTCATCAGGGGTCATGGGTGGTCATTGATGGCCATCAGTGGTCACTGGGGGTCACCAATGGTCATCAGTGGTCATTGGGGGTCATGGATGGTCATTGACGGTCATCAGTGGTCATTGGGGGTTGTGGGTGGTCATTGATGGTCATCGATGGTCATCGGGGGTTGTAGATGGTCATTGATGGTCATCAGTGGTCACTGGGGGTCACCAATGGTCACCAGTGGTCATTGGGGGTCGTGGTTGGTCATTGATGGTCAGCGATGGTCATTGGGGGTCATGGATGGTCATTGATGGTCATCAGTGGTCATTGGGGGTCACCAATGGTCATCAATGGTTATTGGGGGTCATGGGTGGTCATTGATGGTCATCAGTGGTCACTGGGGGTCATGGATGGTCATGGATGGTCATGGACGGTCACTGAGGGTCATGGATGGTCATTGAGGGTCATTGATGGTCATCAGTGGTCACTGGGCGTCGCTGATGTTCATCGATGGACACCATTGGTCATCAATGATCACCAATGGTCACTGGGAGTCATGGAGGGTCACAGATGGTCACCAACGGTCATTGGGGGTCATGGAGGGTCACCAATGGTCATTGGGGGTCATGGATGGTTATCAATGGTCACCAATGGTCATTGGGGGTTGTGGTTGGTCATCAGTGGTCACTGGGGGTCATGGACGGTCATCGATGGTCACCAATGGTCACCAATTGTCATCAATGGTCATTGGGGGTCCTGGAGGGTCATCAATGGTCGTCAGTCATCACTGGGGGTCGTGGATGGTCATCGATGGTCATCAGCGGTCATTGGGGGTCACCAATGGTCATTGGGGGTCATGGTTGGTCATTGATGGTCACCAATGGTCATTGGGAGTCATGGAGGGTCACAGATCGTCACCAATGGTCATTGTGGGTCATGGAGGGTCACTAATGGTCATAAGTGGTCACTGGGGGTCAGTCATGGAGGGTCACACATGGTCTCCAATGGTCACTGGGGGTCATGGAGGGTCACAGATGGTCATCAGTGGTCATTGGGGGTCGTGGTTGGTCATCAGTGGTCACTGGGGGTCATGGATGGTCATGGATGGTCACCAATGGTCATCAATGGTCATTGGGGGTCATGGATGGTCATCAATGGTCGTCAGTCGTAACTGGGGGTCGTGGATGGTCATTGATGGTTATCAGTGGTCATTGGGGGTCATGGATGGTCATCAGTGGTCATCAGTGGTCATTGGGGGTCACCAATGGTCATCAGTGGTCATCGGGGATCATGGATGGACATCAATGGTCATCAGTGGTCAGGGGGGGTCATGAATGGTCATTGATAGTCACCAATGGTCATTGGGGGTCATGGATGGTCACCAATGGTCATTGGGGGTCGTGGATGGTCACAGATGGTCATCAGTGGTCACCGGGTGTCATGGATGGTCACAGATGGTCACCAATGGTCACAGATGGTCATCAATGGTCACCGGTGTCATGGATGGTCACAGATGGTCACCAATGGTCATCAATGGTCACTGGAGATCCTGGATGGTCATCAGTGGTCATTGGGGGTCACCAATGGTCATCAGTGGTCATTGGGAGTCACCAATGGTCATCAATGGTCACTGGAGATCCTGGATGGTCATCAATGGTCACTGGGGGTCACCAATGGTCATCAGTGATCGCTGGACATCATGGATGGTCATCAGTGGTCATTGGGGATCACCAATGGTCATCAGTGGTCATTGGGGGTCACCAACGGTCATCAGTGGTCACTGGGGGTCACCAATGGTCATCAATGGTCACTGGAGATCATGGATGGTCATCAATGGTCACTGGGGGTCACCAATGGTCACCACTGGTCATTGGGGACCACCAATGGTCATCAGTGCTCATTGGAGATTGGGTATGGTCATCAGTGGTCATTAGAGGTCATGGATGGTCATCGATGGTCATTGGGGGACATCAAAACTCATCAGTGGTCACTGGGAATCACCAATGGTCATCAGTGGTCATTGGAGATGGTGGATGGTCATCAATGGTCATTGGGGATCACCAATGGTCATCAGTGGTCACTGGGGATCACCAATGGTCATTAATGGTCATTGGGGATGGTGGATGGTCATCAATGGACATTGGGCATCACCAATGGTCATCAGTGGTCATTGGGGATCACCAATGGTCATCAATGGTCATTGGAGATGGTGGATGGTCATCAATGGTCATTAGCGGTCACCAATGTTCATCGATGATCATCACTGGGCATTGGGGGTCACCAATGGTCATCAATGGCTATCACTGGTCATCAGTGGCCATCTCCGGGCACACAGTGGTCACTGGGGGTCACTGGGGGTCATCAATGGTCACTGGGGATCACCAATGGTCATCAGTGGTCATTGGGGGTCACCAATGGCCATCAATGGTCACTGGAGATCATGGATGGTCATCAATGGTCACTGGGGGTCACCAATGGTCATCAGTGGTCATTGGGAGTCACCAACGGTCATTATTGCTTATCAGTGGTCATTGGGTGTCACCAATGGCCATCACTGGTCATCAGTGGCCGTCACCAGGCACACAGTGGTCACTGGGGGTCACTGGGGGTCATCAATGGTCATCAATGGCCACTGGGGGTCACCAATCGTCCTCAGTGGTCATTGGGGGTCACCAACGGTCATTATTGGTCATCAGTGGTCATTGGGGGTCACCAATGGTCACCACTGATCATTGGGGGTCACCAATGGTCATCACTGGTCACCAATGGTCATCAGTGGTCATTGGGGTCACCAATGGTCACCACTGGTCATTGGGGGTCACTAATGGTCATCAATGGTCACTGGGGATCACCAATGGTCATCAATGGTCACTGGGGATCACCAATGGCCATCACTGGTCATCAGTGGCCGCCACCGGGCACACAGTGGTCACACAGTGGTCACACAGTGGTCACCGGGGGTCACCGGGGGTCACCGGGGGTCACCGGGGGTCACCGGGGGTCACCGGGGGTCACTGGGGGTCACCACGGGGCACCCGACAGTTACCAATGGCCGCCATCCCCAGGTGTATCTCAGGTGTATTTAACCATCCCCAGGTGTACCCAGGTGTGCCCAGGTGTGCCCAGGTGTGCCCAGGTGTATCCCAGGTGTACCCAGGTGTACCCAGGTGTGTCCCAGGTGTACCCAGGTGTGCCCCAGGTGTACCCAGGTGTGCCCAGGTGTGCCCAGGTGTGCCCAGGTGTGCCCAGGTGTGTCCCAGGTGTACCCAGGTGTGCCCCAGGTGTACCCAGGTGTGCCCAGGTGTGCCCAGGTGTGCCCAGGTGTGCCCCAGGTGTACCCAGGTGTACCCAGGTGTGCCCAGGTGAACCCAGGTGTGCCCAGGTGTGCCCAGGTGTGCCCAGGTGTGCCCAGGTGTGCCCAGGTGTGCCCAGGTGCCCCCAGGTGTCCCCAGGTGTGCCCAGGTGTACCCCAGGTGTATTTAACCATCCCCAGGTGTGCCCAGGTATCCCCAGGTGTGCCCAGGTGTGCCCAGGTGTACCCCAGGTGTCCCCAGGTGTGCCCAGGTGTCCCCAGGTGTCCCCAGGTGTGCCCAGGTGCCCCCAGGTGTGCCCAGGTGTACCCCAGGTGTACCCAGGTGTGCCCAGGTGTGCCCAGGTGTACCCAGGTGTGCCCAGGTGTGTCCCAGGTGTGCCCAGGTGTGCCCAGGTGTACCCCAGGTGTGTCCCAGGTGTGCCCAGGTGTGCCCAGGTACACCCAGGTGTGCCCAGGTGTGCCCAGGTGCCCCCAGGTGTGCCCAGGTGTACCCCAGGTGTCCCCAGGTGTACCCCAGGTGTACCCAGGTGTGCCCCAGGTGTACCCAGGTGTACCCAGGTGCGCCCAGGTGTGTCCCAGGTGTACCCAGGTGTACCCAGGTGTGCCCAGGTGTGCCCAGGTACCTTCTCGACGCTGCTCCAGAAGTGCCGCACCTCGCGGGCGATGGCGGCGGCCACGCGGCGCAGCTTGGCCTGTTCCTCCCGCTTGGCGCGTTCCTGGCGCTGCCGCTGCTCCTCGTGGTGCCGCATCACCATGCGCACCACCTGGGCAACAGGTGAGACAGGGGAGAGACAGGGGAGAGACAGGTGAGAGACAGGGGAGAGACAGGTGAGAGACAGGTGAGAGACAGGGGACAGACAGGGGAGAGACAGGGGAGAGACAGGGGAGAGACAGGTGAGAGACAGGGGAGAGACAGGTGAGAGACAGGGGAGAGACAGGTGAGAGACAGGGGAGAGACAGGTGAGAGACAGGGGAGAGACAGGTGAGAGACAGGGGAGAGACAGGTGAGAGACAGGTGAGAGACAGGTGAGAGACAGGGGAGAGACAGGGGAGAGACAGGGGAGAGACAGGTGAGAGACAGGGGAGAGACAGGTGAGAGACCGGGGAGAGACAGGTGAGAGACAGGTGAGAGACAGGGGACAGACAGGGGAGAGACAGGGGAGAGACAGGTGAGAGACAGGTGAGAGACAGGTGAGAGACAGGGGAGAGACAGGTGAGAGACAGGGAGAGACAGGTGAGAGACAGGGGAGAGACAGGTGAGAGACAGGTGAGAGACAGGTGAGAGACAGGGAGAGACAGGAGAGACAGGGGAGAGACAGGTGAGAGACAGGAGAGACAGGTGAGAGACAGGGAGAGACAGGTGAGAGACAGGTGAGAGACAGGGGACAGACAGGGAGAGACAGGGAGAGACAGGTGAGAGACAGGTGAGAGACAGGTGAGAGACAGGGGAGAGACAGGTGAGAGACAGGGGAGAGACAGGTGAGAGACAGGGGAGAGACAGGTGAGAGACAGGTGAGAGACAGGTGAGAGACAGGGGAGAGACAGGGGAGAGACAGGTGAGAGACAGGTGAGAGACAGGGGAGAGACAGGGGAGAGACAGGTGAGAGACAGGGAGAGACAGGTGAGAGACAGGTGAGAGACAGGAGAGACAGGTGAGAGACAGGTGAGAGACAGGGGAGAGACAGGGGAGAGACAGGTGAGAGACAGGTGAGAGACAGGTGAGAGACAGGTGAGAGACAGGGGAGAGACAGGGGAGAGACAGGGGAGAAACAGGTGAGAGACAGGTGAGACAGGTACAGACAGGTGAGGGACAGGTGAGGGGACACCACATGAACATCCCAGCTGTGCCCAGGTGTGCCCTGAGCTCCGCCAGGTGTTCAAAACCCCCTCAAACCCCATCCAGGTGTCACCACAGGTGCTCCAGGTAACCAAAAATCCACCAAAAATCCACCAAAAATCACCATAAAATCGACAAAAATCTCCCGAATTTCACCCGAATTTCACCCAAATTTTGCCAAAATCCTCCCAGATTTCTTGCAGGTGTGGCCAGGTGTTACCTGAGCTTCTCCAGGTGTCCAAACCCACCTGAGATGCCGCCACAGGTGCTCCAGGTGATGAAAATACACCCAAAAACCCACGAAAAATCACCGTAAAATCATCAAAAATCACCCAAATTTCACCCAAATTTCACTCAAATTTTGCCAAAAATCTCCCAAATTTCACTTGAACTTCACCCAAATTTTGCCAGAATTCTCCCAAATTTCTTGCAGGTGCTCCCAGGTGTGACCTGAGCTTCTCCAGCTGTTCTAAACCCCCTCAAACCCCATCCAGGTGTCACCACAGGTGATGAAAAACCGCCCAAAAACCACCAACAATCACCGTAAAATCGTCAAAAATCACCCAAATTTTGCCCAAATTTCACCCAAAATCCCCCAAATTTCTTGCAGGTGTGGCCAGGTGTGACCTGAGCTCCTCCAGGTGTTCAAAACCCCCTCAAACCCCTTCCAGGTGCGACCACAGGTGCTCCAGGTGATGAAAAACCCCCAGAAAACCACCAAAAATCACCGTAAAATCATCAAAAAACAACCAAATTTCACCTGAATTTCACACAAATTTCACCCAAATTTTTCCCAAAAACCCCCAAAATCCATCCAGATGTAGCCAGGTGTGCCCTGAGCTTCTCCAGGTGTTTAAAACCCTCTCAAACCCCATCCAGGTGTCACCACAGGTGATGAAAAACCGCCCAAAAACCACCAAAAATCACCATAAAATTGTCAAAAATCTCCCAAATTTTGCCCAAATTTCACCCAAAATCCCCCAAATTTGGCGCAGGTGTTGCCAGGTGTGACCTGAGCTTCTCCAGGTGTTCAAAACCCCCTCAAACCCCATCCTGGTGCGACCACAGGTGCTCCGGGTAACCCAAAACCACCCAAAAATCCACCAAAAATCACCATAAAATCGTCAAAAAACAACCAAATTTCACCTGAATTTCAACAAATTTCACCCAAATTTATCCCCAAAACCCCCAAAATCCATCCAGATGTGGCCAGGTGCCCTGAGCTTCTCCAGGTGTTCAAAACCCCCTCAAACCCCATCCAGGTGTCACCACAGGTGCTCCACGTAACCCAAAACCACCTAAAAATCCACCAAAAATCACCGTAAAATCCTAAAAAATCACCCAAATTTCAGCCAAAATCCCCCAAATTTCTTGCAGGTGTTGTCAGGTGTTACCTGAGCTTCTCCAGGTGTTCAAAACCCCCTGAAACCCCATCCAGGTGTCACCACAGGTGATGAAAAACCACCCAAAAACCACCAAAAAATTACCATAAAATCGTCAAAAATCACCTGAATTTCGCCCAAATTTCACCCAAATTTCACCCAAATTCCCCCAAATTCCCGGCAGGTGTGGCCAGGTGTGCCCTGAGCTCCTCCAGGGGTTTAAAACCCCCTCAAACCCCATCCAGGTGCGACCACAGGTGCTCCAGGTGATGAAAAACCCCCAGAAAACCACCAAAAATCACCGTAAAATCATCAAAAAACAACCAAAAATCACCCGAATTTCACACAAATTTCACCCAAATTTTTCCCAAAAACCCCCAAAATCCATCCAGATGTAGACAGGTGTGCCCTGAGCATCTTCAGGTGTTCAAAACCCCCTAAAACCCCATCCAGGTGTCACCACAGGTGATGAAAAACTGCCCAAACACTCACCAAAAATCATCGTAAAATCGTCAAAAATCACCCAAATTTCACCCAAATTTCACCCAAAATCCCCCAAATTTGGTGCAGGTGTTGCCAGGTGTTACCTGAGCTTCTCCAGGTGTTCAAAACCCCCTCAAACCCCATCCAGGTGTCACCACAGGTGCTCCAGGTGATGAAAAACCCCCAAAAATCCACCAAAAATCACCGTAAAATCATAAAAAAACAACCAAATTTCACCCAAATTTCACCCAAATTTCACCCAAAATCCCCCAAATTTGGTGCAGGTGTTGCCAGGTGTGTTACCTTCCTGGCCACGCCCCTCTTCCAGCGCCTCTCCTGGGCGAAGTCGGCCGCCAGCCACTGCATCTCCTCGCACAGGTAATCCCAGTGCACCTTGGGCCGCGCCGGCTCCGGCACCTTGGGCAGGCGGCGAAGGGACCAGAAACCCTCGCGCTTCATCTCGGCCACGCGGTGCTCGACCTCGGCCTCCTGCAGGTGAGACAGGTGAGACAGGTGAGAGACAGGTGAGAGACAGGGGAGAGACAGGTGAGAGACAGGGGAGAGACAGGGGAGAGACAGGTGAGAGACAGGGGAGAGACAGGGGAGAGACAGGTGAGAGACAGGGAGAGACAGGGAGAGACAGGAGAGACAGGGGAGAGACAGGTGAGAGACAGGGGAGAGACAGGTGAGAGACAGGTGAGAGACAGGGGAGAGACAGGGAGAGACAGGTGAGAGACAGGGGAGAGACAGGGGAGAGACAGGTGAGAGACAGGTGAGAGACAGGGGAGAGACAGGTGAGAGACAGGGGAGAGACAGGGGAGAGACAGGTGAGAGACAGGTGAGAGACAGGGGAGAGACAGGTGAGAGACAGGTGAGAGACAGGTGAGAGACAGGTGAGAGACAGGTGAGAGACAGGAGAGACAGGGGAGAGACAGGTGAGAGACAGGTGAGAGACAGGGGAGAGACAGGTGAGAGACAGGGGAGAGACAGGTGAGAGACAGGGGAGAGACAGGGGAGAGACAGGGGAGAGACAGGGAGAGACAGGGGAGAGACAGGTGAGAGACAGGTGAGAGACAGGGGAGAGACAGGTGAGAGACAGGTGAGAGACAGGGGAGAGACAGGTGAGAGACAGGAGAGACAGGGGAGAGACAGGTGAGAGACAGGTGAGAGACAGGGGAGAGACAGGTGAGAGACAGGTGAGAGACAGGTGAGAGACAGGTGAGAGACAGGGGAGAGACCGGGGAGAGACAGGGGAGAGACAGGGGAGAGACAGGGGAGAGACAGGTGAGAGACAGGTGAGAGACAGGAGAGAGACAGGGGAGAGACAGGTGACAGACAGGTGACAGACAGGTGACAGACAGGTGACACAGGTACAGGCAGGTAAAGACAGGTGAGAGAAGTGAGACAGGTGAGAGGAAAAAATAAAGAAAAAAAAAAGGAAAAAATGGATTTTCCATGGTGATCTCGGCCGGGCTCCTCTCCCACAGCCCCTCCCAGTCCATTCCCAGTATAACCCAGTCCATTCCCAGTCCATCCCAGTCCATCCCAGTCCATTCCCAGTACAAACCAGTCCAAACCAGTACAAACCAGTACAACACTCACATGTTTTGCCTGCTCAGCGATCTCAGCCGGGCTCCTCTCCCACAGCCCCTCCCAGTCCATTCCCAGTATAACCCAGTCCATTCCCAGTCCATTCCCAGTCCATCCCCAGTCCAAACCAGTACAAACCAGTACAAACCAGTATAACCACTCACATGTTTTGCCTGCTCAGCGATCTCGGCCGGGCTCCTCTCCCACAGCCCCTCCCAGTCCATTCCCAGTATAACCCAGTCCATCCCCAGTCCATCCCCAGTACAAACCAGTACAAACCAGTACAAACCAGTACAAACCAGTACAACACTCACATGTTTTGCCTGCTCAGCGATCTCGGCCGGGCTCCTCTCCCACAGCCAGGGGGCTCGGGGGGGCCGGGGGGGCCCTCGGGGGGGCCCTCGGGGGCGGGGCCGGCCGGGGGGGGCCGGGGGAGGGGCTGCCCGAGGAGGAGGAGGAGGAGGAGGAGGAAGGAGAGACGGGGCTGGAGCCCGTCATCCTGCCCGAGGGAACCTGCAGGGACAGAGAGAACAAAAACTGGTGAGTTTGGGGTGAAAACCGGGGATTTTAGGAAAATTTGGGAAAATTTGAGGGATTTTTGAGGGATTTTTGGGGTATTTTTGGGGATTTTTAGGGGATTTTGGGGGATTTTGGGGATTTTTGGGGGATTTTTGGGGATTTTTAGAGGGATTTTGGGGATTTTTTGGGGATTTTGGGAATCTCTGGATTTTGGGGATTTTGGGGATTTTTGGGGGATTTTTGGGGGAATTTTGGGCAAATGTTTGGAAATTTTTGGGGGATTTCTGGGATTTTTGGGGGATTTTTTGGGGATTTTGGGGGGATTTTTAGAGGGATTTTGGGGGATTTTGGGGGATTTTGGGGATTTTAGGGATTTTAGGATTTTGGGGATTTTGGAAGATTTTGGAAGATTTTGTGGGATTTTTAGGATTTTGGGGATTTTGGAGGATTTTGGGGATTTTTAGGGGATTTTTGGGATTTTTAGGGGATTTTTGGGGATTTTTTGGGGATTTTGGGGGGTTTGGGGATTGTCATCCTGCCCGAGGGAACCTGCAGGGACAGAGAGAGAGAAAATTGGGGTGAGTTTGGGGAAAATTTGGGGGATTTTGGGAAAATTTGGGAAAATTTGAGGCATTTTGAGGATTTTGGGGATTTTGGAGGATTTTTGGGGGATTTTTGGGGGATTTTTTGGGAATCTTTGGAGGGACATTGGAGGATTTTGGGGATTTTGGGATTTTGGGGAATTTTTGAGGGATTTTTGGGGATTTTTTGGGATTTTAGGGATTTTTGGGGATTTTTGGGATTTTTGGGGGATTTTGGGGAATTTTGGGGTTTGGGATTGTCATCCTGCCCGGGGAACCTGGGAAAGAGAGAGAGAGAAATTTGGGGTGAGTTTGGGGAAAATTTGGGGGATTTTGGGGAAATTTGGGAAAATTTGGGGGATTTTTGAGGGATTTTTGGGGGATTTTGGAGGATTTTTGGGGATTTTCGAGGATTTTGGGGATTTTTGGGAATTTTAGAATTTTGGGGGATTTTAGGATTTTGGGGATTTTTGGGGATTTTGAGAATTTTCAGGAATTTGGGAATTTTTGGGAATTTTTGGGGATTTTGGGGATTGGGGATTTTGAGGAATTTTGGAAATTTTGGGGGATTTTAGAGGGATTTTGGGGATTTTGGGGGATTTTGGGGAATATTTGGGGATTTTGGGGATTTTTGAGAATTTTTGAGGATTTTGAGGAATTTTGGGGATTTGGGGATTTTAGGAATTTTGGGGATTTTGGGGATTTTCGGGGATTTTTGGGGATTTTTTTTGAGGGATTTTGGAAGATTTTGGGGATTTTGGGAATTTTTATGGATTTTTTGGGAATTTTGGGGGATTTTGGGGGGTTTGGGGATTGTCATCCTGCCCGAGGGAACCTGCAGGGACAGAGAGAGAGAGAGAAATTTGGGGTGAGTTTGGGGAAAATTTGGGGGATTTTGGGAAAATTTGGGAGATTTTTGGTAAATTTTAGAGAAATTTTGCGGAAATTTTGGGAAATTTTGGAGAAATTCGGTGAAATTTTGGGGAAATTATAGGAACTTTGGGGAAATTTTGTGGAAATTTTTGGAAACTTTGGGGGAAATTTGAGGAAACTTTGGGGGAAATTTTGTGGAAATTTTTGGAAATTTTGGGGGAATTTTGGGGAAATTTTGGTGAAAATTTTGGGAATTTTGGGGAAATTTTGGGGAAAACATTTGAAATTTTGGGGGAATTTGGGGAAATTTTGGTGAAAATTTTGGGGAATTTTTAAATTTTGGGGGGATTTTTGGGAGATTTTTTGGGAATTTTGAGGGATTTTAGAGGGATTTGGGGGGATTTTTGGGGGATTTTGGGGATTTTTTGGGATTTTGGGGGATTTTGAGGATTTTTGGGGGATTTTGAGGATTTTGGGGGATTTTTGGGGATTTTGGGGGTATTTTTGGGGGATTTTTTTGGATTTTTGGGGGTATTTTTGGGGGATTTTTTGGGATTTTTGGGGGATTTTGGGGGGATTTTTGGGGGATTTTTGGGGGATTTTTGAGGAATTTTTGGGGGAATTTTGGAGGATTTTTGGGCGATTTTTTTCAGAATTTTGGGGGGATTTTTGAGGGATTTTGGAGGATTTTTGGGGGATTTTTTGGGGGATTTTTTGGGATTTTTAGAGGGATTTTGGAGGATTTTTTGGGGATCTTGGGGGGTTTGGGGATTGTCATCCACCCCGAGGGGACCTGCAGGGACAGAGAGAGAGAAATTTGGGGTGAGTTTGGGGTGAATTCCGGGGATTTTGGGAAAATTTGGGGGATTTTTGAGGGATTTTTTGGGATTGTTGGGGGATTTTGAGGGATTTTAGAGGAATGTTTGAGAATTTTTTGGGGATTTTTGGGGGATTTTTTGGGAAATTTGCAGCATTTTGGGAGGATTTGGAGAAAATTTGGGGGATTTTGGGGGGTTTGGGGACTCATCCTGCCCGAGGGAACCTGGGGAGAGAAATTTGGGGTTAGTTTGGGGAATTTTGGGAAAATTTGGGGAAATCTTGGGGATTTTGGGGGGATTTTTGGGGAATTTTGGGGGGATTTTAGAGGGGTTTTGGGGGAATTTGGGGGAATTTCGGGAAATTTTGGGAAATTTTGAGAAATTTTGGAGAATTTTAGAGAAGTTTTGGGAAATTTTGGGGAAATTTGGGGGATAATTTTGCAAGTTTTGGGGAAATTTTTGGGAATTTTGGGGAAATTTTTGGGTAATTTTGGGAAGTTCTGGGAAATTTGGGGGGATTTGGTGAAATTTTGGGGAAATTTTGAGGAATTTTGGGGAAATTTCGGAGAAATTTTTGGAAATTTTGATAAAATTTTGGGGAAATTTTTGGAATTTTTTGGAAATTTTGAGGAAATTTTGGGAAAATTTGGGAAATTTTGGGGGATTTGGGGAAATTTTTGGAAATTTGGAGGAAATTTTGGGAAGTCTGAGGAAATTTTGGGGGATTTGGGGAAATTTCTGGGAAATTTTGGGAAGTTTTGGGAGATTTTGGGGAAATTTGGGGGATTTTGGGGAAATTTTTGGGAAATTATAGGGAAATTTTGGGAAATTTTGGGGAATTTTGATGAAATTTGGGGAAATTTGGGTGAATTGTGAAAATTTTAGGAAATTTTGAGAAAATTTCGGGAAGTTTTGGGATATTTTGGGAGATTTGGGGAAATTTGGGGAAATCTTGGGGAATCTTGGGGAAATTTGGGAATTTTGGGGAAATTTTGGGGAAATTCTGGGAAATTTTGGGGAAATTTTGGGGGATTTGGGGAAATTGTGGGGAAATTTGGGAATTTCAGGGGATTTGGGGAAATTTTGGGAAATTTTGGGGGATTTGGGGAAATTTTGGGAATTTTTTAGGGGATTTTGGAGCCATTTTGGGAAATTCCTTTGTGGAATTTTGGGCACATTTTTGGGGATTTTGGAGCAGTTTTGGAAAAAAATTTTTGGGGGAATTTTGGAAGCTTTTGAAGGGAATTTTGGGGGGGTTTGAGGAGAATTTTGGGGCCATTTTGAGAGAATTTTGGGGGAATTTTGGAACAATTTTAGGGGAATTTTGGGACCATTTTGGGACCATTTTTAGGGGATTTTGGGGCTGTTTTAGGGGAATTTTGGGACCATTTTGAGAGAATTTTGGGTAAATTTTGGAACAATTTCAGGGGAATTTTGGGAGAATTTTGGGACCATTTTTAGGGGATTTTGGGGCTGTTTTAGGGGAATTTTGGGTCCATTTAAAGCAAATTTTAGAACCATTTCTGTGGAATTTTGGGGCCATTTTGAGACAATTTTGGGAGAATTTTGGAAGAATTTTAGTGGAATTTAGGGGCAGTTTTGGGACCATCCCAAGAAAATTTTTGGGGAAGTTTGGAACAATTTTAGGAGAATTTTGGGGCCACTTTAAGGGAATTTTGGGGCCATTTCAGGGGAATTTTGGAACAATTTTGGGAGAATTTTGGAACAATTTTAAGGAAATTTTCAAACAATTTTGGGGGAATTTTGGAACAATCTCAGTGGAATTTTGGGACCATTTTGGGGGATTTTGGGGCTGTTTTTGTGGAATTTTGGGACCATTTTGGGTCCATTTAAAGCAAATTTTGGAGCCATTTCAGGGAATTTTGGGGCAGTTTGGGGGGATTTTGGGGCTCTTTTTGGAAAACTTTGGGACCATTTTGAGAGAATTCTGGTGAAATTTTGGGAGAATTTTGGGACCATTTTTAGGGGATTTTGGGGCTGTTTTAGGGGAATTTTGGGTTCATTTAAAGCAAATTTTGGGGCCATTTCAGTGGAATTTTGGGGCCATTTTGAGAGAATTTTGGGGGAATTTTGGGACCATTTTGGGTCCATTTTTAGGGGATTTTGGGGCAGTTTTGGGACCATTCCAAGAAAATTTTTGGGGAAGTTTGGAACACATTTAGGGGAATTTTGTGGCCACTTTAAGGGAATTTTGGGGCTGTTTTAGGGGAATTTTTGGTCCATTTTGAGAGAATTTTGGGGGAATTTTGGAACAATTTTTGGGGAATTTTGGGTCCATTTTTAGGAAATTTTGGGGCAGTTTTAGGGGAACTTTGGGTCCATTCCAAAGAGAATTTTTTGGGAATTTTGGGGCCATTTTGGGCCCATTTAAAGCAAATTTTGGGGCCATTTCAGTGGAATTTTGGGGCCATTTTGAGAGAATTCTGGTGAAATTTTGGGAAAATTTTGGGTCCATTTTTAGGGGATTTTGGGGCTGTTTTAGGGGAATTTTGGGGCCATTTTGAGACAATTTTGGGGGAATTTTGGAACCATTTCAGGGGAATTTTGGGTCCATTTTGGGGGATTTTGGGGCTGTTTTTGTGGAATTTTGGGACCATTTTGGGTCCATTTAAAGTGAATTTTGGGTCCATTTCAGGGGAATTTTGGGGCAGTTTTGGGACCATTCCAAGAAAATTTTTGGAGAACTTTGGGACTATTTCAGGGGAATTTGGGGCCATTTTGGGGGGATTTTGGGGCTGATTTAGGAGAATTTTGGGACCATTTTACGGGAATTTTGGGTCCATTTTGGGGGATTTTGGGGCTCTTTTTGTGGAATTTTGGGACCATTTTGGGTCCATTTCAAGCAAATTTTGGGTCCATTTAAAGCAAATTTCGGGGCCATTTCAGGGGAATTTTGGAACAATTTCAGGAGAATTTTGGGACCATTTTGAGAGAATTTTGGGGGAATTTTGGAACAATTTTTGGGGAATTTTGGGTCCATTTTGGGGGATTTTGGGGCTGTTTTTGTGGAATTTTGGGACAATTTCGAGTCCATTTAAAGCGAATTTTGGAGCCATTTTTTGGGAATTTTGGGACCATTTCAGGGGAATTTTGGGGGAATTTGGGAACAATTTTGGGGGAATTTTGGGTCCATTTTGAGACAATTTTGGGGGAATTTTGGGACCGTTTTTTGGGAATTCTGGGACCCATTTTTGGGGTCCCCTCCCCCCCCTCCCCTCCCCCTCACCTGGGGGTGCAGCGGAGGGTGGGGCTGGGGGTGGGGGTGGGGCGGGGGGGCCCCGGGGCCGCCCCCCCCCGGCCGCAGGGGCTGCTGGGAAGGGGGAGCCTCATGCTGGGGGGGGGCGCCCGGGCGGCCCAGCCTCACCTGGGCGGCGGCACCTGGCGGGAAACACCTGAGTTACACCGGGGTTACACCGGATTTACACCCAGGTTACACCTGAGTTACACCTGGGTTACACCTGAACCTCCCTAACCTCACCTGAACCCCCCCAGCCTCACCTGGGCGGCGGCACCTGGCGGGAAACACACGGGTTACACCTGAGTTACACCGGATTTACACCTGAGTTACACCTGAGTTACACCTGAGTTACACCTGGGTTACACCGGGGTTACACCTGGGTTACACCTGAACCTTCCTAACCTCACCTGAACCCCCCCAGCCTCACCTGGGCGGCGGCACCTGGGGGGAAACACACGAGTTACACCTGAGTTACACCTGAGTTACACCTGGGTTACACCTGAGTTACACCGGGGTTACACCTGGGTTACACCTGGGTTACACCTGAGTTACACCTGGGTTACACCTGGGTTACACCTGGGTTACACCTGAGTTACACCTGGGTTACACCTGAGTTACACCTGGGTTACACCTGGGTTACACCTGGGTTACACCTGAGTTACACCTGGGTTACACCTGGGTTACACCTGGGTTACACCTGGGTTACACCTGAGTTACACCTGGGATACACCTGGGTTAACCCCCCAGCCTCACCTGGGTTACACCTGGGGGAACTGAGTTACACCTGAGTTACACCTGGGTTACACCTGAGTTACACCTGGGTTACACCTGAGTTACACCTGGGTTACACCTGGGTTACACCTGAACCTACACCTGGGTTACACCTGGGTTACACCTGGGCGTTACACCTGGGTTACACCTGAGTTACACCTGGGTTACACCTGGGTTACACCTGTTACACCTGGGTTACACCTGGTTACACCTGAACCTTACACCTGGGTTACACCTGGGTTACACCTGGGGAACCTGAGTTACACCTGGGTTACACCTGGGTTACACCTGGGTTACACCTGGGTTACACCTGGGTTACACCTGGGTTACACCTGAGTTACACCTGAGTTACACCTGGGTTACACCTGAGTTACACCTGAGTTACACCTGAGTTACACCTGGGTTACACCCGAGTTACACCTGAGTTACACCTGGGGTACACCTGAGTTACACCTGAGTTACACCTGGGTTACACCTGAGTTACACCTGGGTTACACCTGAGTTACACCTGAGTTACACCTGAGTTACACCTGAGTTACACCTGAGTTACACCTGGGTTACACCTGGGTTACACCTGGGTTACACCTGGGTTACACCTGGGTTACACCTGGGTTACACCTGGGTTACACCTGGGTTACACCTGGGCTACACTGAGTTACACCTGGGTTACACCTGGGTTACACCTGGGTTACACCTGGGTTACACCTGAGTTACACCTGGGTTACACCTGGGTTACACCTGGGTTACACCTGGGTTACACCTGAGTTACACCTGGGTTACACCTGGGTTACACCTGGGTTACACCTGAGTTACACCTGGGTTACACCTGGAGGGTTACACCTGGGTTACACCTGGGTTACACCTGGGGATACACCTGGGTTACACCTGGTTACACCTGAGTTACACCTGGGATACACCTGAGTTACACCTGAGTTACACCTGGGTTACACCTGAGTTACACCTGAGTTACACCTGGTTACACCTGAGTTACACCTGGGTTACACCTGGGTTACACCTGAGTTACACCTGGGTTACACCTGGTTACACCTGGGTTACACCTGTTACACCTGAGTTACACCTGAGTTACACCTGGGTTACACCTGAGTTACACCTGGGTTACACCTGGGTTACACCTGAGTTACACCTGGGTTACACCTGAGTTACACCTGGGTTACACCTGGGTTACACCTGGGTTACACCTGAGTTACACCTGGGTTACACCTGAGTTACACCTGAGTTACACCTGGGTTACACCTGAGTTACACCTGAGTTACACCTGGGATACACCTGGGTTACACCTGGGCTACACCTGAGTTACACCTGGGTTACACCTGGGTTACACCTGGGTTACACCTGGGTTACACCTGAGTTACACCTGGGTTTACACCTGAGTTACCTGGGTTACACCTGTTACACCTGGGTTACACCTGAGTTACACCTGGGTTACACCTGGGTTACACCTGAGTTACACCTGGGTTACACCTGGGTTACACCTGGGATACACCTGAGTTACACCGGGTTACACCTGGGTTACACCTGGGATACACCTGGGTTACACCTGGGATACACCTGGGTTACACCTGAGTTACACCTGGGTTACACCTGGGTTACACCTGAGTTACACCTGAGTTACACCTGGGTTACACCTGGGTTACACCTGAGTTACACCTGAGTTACACCTGGGTTACACCTGGGTTACACCTGAGTTACACCTGGGGTACACCTGAGTTACACCTGCTTACACCTGTTACACCTGAGTTACACCTGAGTTACACCTGGGTTACACCTGAGTTACACCTGACCTGGGTTACACCTGAGTTACACCTGGGTTACACCTGGGTTACACCTGGGTTACACCTGGGTTACACCTGGGTTACACCTGGGTTACACCTGAGTTACACCTGAGTTACACCTGAGTTACACCTGGGTTACACCTGGGATACACCTGGGTTACACCTGAGTTACACCTGAGTTACACCTGGGTTACACCTGAGTTACACCTGGGTTACACCTGAGTTACACCTGGGTTACACCTGGGTTACACCTGAGTTACACCTGGGTTACACCTGGGTTACACCTGGGTTACACCTGGGTTACACCTGAGTTACACCTGGGTTACACCTGGGATACACCTGAGTTACACCTGGGTTAGACCTGAGCCCCTCCCCCTCACCTGAGCCCCTCCCCCTCACCTGAGCCCCTCCCTTTCACCTGAGCCCCTCCCCCTCTCTCACCTGAGCCCCTCCCCCCTCTCTCACCTGAGCCCCTCCCCCTCTCACCTCAGCCCCTCCCCCTCTCTCACCTGAGCCCCTCCCCCCCTCTCACCTGTGTGCGCAGGCCCCTCCTCCTCCTCCTCACACTCCACTTCCACGGTGCCGGTGAGGGGGGGGCGGCGTCCTGGGGACAGGTGGGACAGGTGAGCACACCTGGGACAGGTGAGACAGGGACAGGTGAGACAGGTGAGCACACCTGGGACAGGTGAGAGATAAACAGGGACAGGTGAGACAGGTGAGCACACCTGGGACAGGTGAGACAGGGACAGGTGAGACAGGTGAGCACAGCTAGGACAGGTGTGACAGGGACAGGTGAGACAGGTGAGCACACCTGGGACAGGTGAGAGACAGGGACAGGTGGGACAGGTGAGCACACCTGGGACAGGTGAGAGAGAGACATGGACAGGTGAGACACAGGTGAGACACAGGTGAGACAGGGACAGGTGAGACAGGGACAGGTGAGACAGGGACAGGTGAGACAGGGACAGGTGAGACGGGACAGGTGAGACAGGGACAGGTGAGACAGGGACAGGTGAGACAGGGACAGGTGAGACACAGGTGAGACAGGGACAGGTGAGACAGGGACAGGTGAGACACAGGTGAGACAGGGACAGGTGAGACAGGGACAGGTGAGACAGGGACAGGTGAGCACACCTGGGGGGGACCTGAGCACACCTGGGGTACCTGGGGTCACCTGTCCCACACAGGAACCTGAAAATGACCCAAAATGACCCAAAAAAACCCCAAAAATCACCCCAAAAATGACCCAAAAATCACCCAAAAAACCCTCAAAAATGTCCCAAAAATGACCCAAAAACGACCCAAAAAAAAACCCCAAAAAAGCCCCAAAAATCACCCAAAAATCACCCAAAACAACCCAAAAATCACCCAAAAATCACCCAAAAAACCCCAAAAATGACCCAAAAAAACCCCGGAAATGACCCAAAAAAACCCCAAAAATCACTCAAAAATGACCCAAAAAAAACCAAAAATGCCCCAAAAATGCCCCAAAAATGACCCAAAACTAACCGAAAACAACCACAAAAATGACCCAAAATGACCCAAAATGACCCAAAATGACCCAAAACGAACCAAAAATGACCCAAAAAACCCCAAAAACCACCCAAAAATGACCCAAAAACCCTCAAAAATGACCAAAAAATGACCCCAAAAAAACCCCAAAAATCACCCAAAAATGACCCAAAAAACCTCCAAAAATCGCCCAAAAAAACCCCACCAAAAATCACCCAAAAATGACCCAAAAAAACCCCAAAAATCACCCAAAAATTACTCAAAAAAGCCCCAAAATCACCCAAAAAATCCCCAAAATCACCCAAAAACGACCCAAAAAAGACCCAAAAAACCCCCAAAAATCACCCAAAAATGACCCAAAAATGACCCAAAAAAACCCCCAAAAATGACCCAAAAATTACCCAAAAAAGACCCAAAAATGCCCCAAAAATGACCCAAAACAACCCAAAAATGACCCAAAAATGACCCAAAAATGACCAAAAAAACCCAAAAACGACCCAAAAATGACCCAAAAATGACAAAAAAACAAAATCACCCAAAATGACCCAAAAATGACCCAAAAACGACCCAAAATGACCCAAACTAAGCCAAGAAAATCACCCAAAACCCCCTAAAACGTCCCAAAAATGTCCAGAAATGCCAAACTAGGACCCCAAAATTCCAAACTGGGACCCCAAATTCCAAACTGGGACCCCCAAATTCCAAACTGGGACCCCCAAATCCCAAACTGGGACCCCAAATCCCAAACTGGGACCCCCAATCCCAAACTGGGACCCCAAATCCCAAACTGGGACCCCAAATTCCAAACTGGGACCCCAAATCCCAAACTGGGACCCCCAAATCCCAAACTGGGACCCCCAAATTCCAAACTGGGACCCCAAATCCCAAACTGGGACCCCAAATTCCAAACTGGGACCCCAAACCCCAAACTGGGACCCCAAATCCCAAACTGGGACCCCCAAATTCCCAAACTGGGACCCCCAAATCCCAAACTGGGACCCCCAAATCCCAAACTGGGACCCCCAAGTTCCAAACTGGGACCCCCAAGTTCCAAACTGGGACCCCAAATTCCCAAACTGGGACCCCCAAGTTCCAAACTGGGACCCCAAAATTCCAAACTGGGACCCAAAATTCCAAACTGGAATCCCCAAATCCCAAACTGGGACCCAAATTCCCAAACTGGGACCCCCAAATCCCAAACTGGGACCCCAAATCCCAAACTGGGGCCCCAAATTCCCAAACTGGGACCCAAAATTCCAAACTGGAATCCCCAAATCCCAAACTGGGACCTCAAATCCCAAACTGGGACCCCCAAATCCCAAACTGGGACCTCAAATCCCAAACTGGGACCTCAAATCCCAAACTGGGACCTCAAATCCCAAACTGGGACCCCCAAACCCCAAACTGGGACCTCAAATCCCAAACTGGGACCCCCAAATCCCAAACTGGGACCTCAAATCCCAAACTGGGACCCCCAAATCCCAAACTGGGACCCCAAACCCCAAACTGGGACCCCCAAACCCCAAACTGGGACCCCAAATTCCAAACTGGGACCCCAAATTCCAAACTGGGACCCCCAAATTCCCAAACTGGGACCCCCAAATCCCAAACTGGGACCCCAAATCCCAAACTGGGACCCCCAAACCCCAAACTGGGACCCCAAACCCAAACTGGGACCCCAAATCCCAAACTGGGACCCCAAACCTAAACTGGGACCCCCAAATTCCAAACTGGGACCCCCAAACCCCAAACTGGGACCCCAAACCCCAAACTGGGACCCCCAAATTCCAAACTGGGACCCCAAATTCCCAAACTGGGACCCCCAAATCCCAAACTGGGACCCCAAATTCCCAAACTGGGACCCCCAAATTCCCAAACTGGGACCCCAAATCCCAAACTGGGACCCCAAATTCCCAAACTGGGACCCCAAATTCCCAAACTGGGACCCCCAAATTCCAAACTGGGACCCCAAATTCCAAACTGGGACCCCCAAATCCCAAACTGGGACCCCTGGGATTCCAAACTGGGACCCCAAATCCCAAACTGGGACCCCAAACTCCCAAACTGGGACCCCAAATTCCAAACTGGGACCCCAAATTCCAAACTGGGACCCCAAATTCCCAAACTGGGACCCCAAATTCCCAAACTGGGACCCCAAAATTCCAAACTGGGACCCCAAATCCCAAACTGGGACCCCAAATTCCAAACTGGGACCCCAAATTCCCAAACTGGGACCCCCAAATTCCCAAACTGGGACCCCAAACCCCAAACTGGGACCCAAAAACTGGGACCCCAAATTCCAAACTGGGACCCCAAATTCCAAACTGGGACCCCAAATTCCCAAACTGGGACCCCAAATTCCAAACTGGGACCCCAAATTCCCAAACTGGGACCCCAAATTCCCAAACTGGGACCCCCAAATCCCAAACTGGGACCCCCAAATTCCAAACTGGGACCCCAAATTCCCAAACTGGGACCCCAAATTCCAAACTGGGACCCCAAATCCCAAACTGGGACCCCCAAATCCCAAACTGGGACCCCAAATCCCAAACTGGGACCCCAAATCCCAAACTGGGACCCCCAAATTCCCAAACTGGGACCCCCAAATTCCAAACTGGGACCCCCAAATTCCAAACTGGGACTCCAAATCCCAAACTGGGACCCCAAATTCCAAACTGGGACCCCAAACCCCAAACTGGGACCCCCAAATCCCAAACTGGGACCCCCAAATTCCCAAACTGGGACCCCAAATTCCAAACTGGGACCCCCAAATTCCAAACTGGGACCCCCAAATTCCAAACTGGGACCCCAAATTCCCAAACTGGGACCCCCAAATTCCAAACTGGGATCTCAAATTCCCAAACTGGGACCCCAAACCCCAAACTGGGACCCCCAAATCCCAAACTGGGACCCCAAACCCCAAACTGGGACCCCAAATTCCAAACTGGGAGCCCCAAACCCCAAACTGGGACCCCCAAATTCCAAACTGGGATCCCAAATTCCCAAACTGGGACCCCAAATTCCAAACTGGGACCCCAAATCCCAAACTGGGACCCCAAATTCCCAAACTGGGACCCCCAAATTCCAAACTGGGACCCCCAGACCCCAAACTGGGCCCCCAAATCCCAAACTGGGACCCCCAAAACGGAGCCTCACCCATGGCAGAGACCCCAAACCCAACAGT